>BQNB010039940.1:7472-47744 GCA_026074375.1 Tanacetum coccineum
AGAATACGCGTAGAGAAGATATGCATTATCACTTCCTAATATATCTCATGCATATCTCTTATTCTTAACTAAATACTAAATTTACGGGTTGACTATTACTACTGACAGCAGGAACTATGCTACCAGCAGGAACCCGAACACACTAACAGCAGGAACTATGCTACCAGCAGGAACCCGAACACACTAACAGCAGGAACAATAATTTAACTCTACCACCAGGAATTACATACCTGCCAGCAGGAACTATAAATATTCTACCAGTAGGAACTTCATACCTACCAGTAAAAACTAATTATTACAAAATTGATAATTCCTAACAATCCTCCCCTAAACTTGAATTTGACAAAGTTAACTTTATGTTTCTAGATAGATCTTTCGAGGGACTCTTGAGGATTAAACAACAATATCTTTACTCCATGAAAACAGCAACTCTAGTCTGCTTAACTCTTGATAAGAACAATGGAATACATCTGCACACATCAGCGTAATGTCGAATTGGCAAGCAGATTAGTCTTCATTTGGAACCACCTCAGCAACAATGACAATTAGGTACATCAATGCAGGGTTACAGACTATTCTCATCACATCCCATGGTGTGTGAACTCCGGGGAGAGGTGAATCTAAGAAATAATAGATTTATGAAGCCTTTACCAAGTAGCCATTAACTCTTGGGCTAGTCAACTTTCCAAACAGTAATCATAGTAAGTTGATAACTATATGACTTTTGGCAAGTCATTACAGCCATAAACGGATTTTATATGTCTTTACCTGGAGCCGTTTGCTCAGGACTAGCCAACTCTTTGTTGCGATAACAAGGTGAGTTAAGGACCCTACAATTTTTAGCAAATTGTCAGCTATCAACGGATTTGTTAAGTCTTTACCAAATGCCGTTTGCATCTGGACTAGCCACTTTTTATTCCAAGAACATGGCAAGTGAAAACCATCCAGTTTTAGGTAACCTGGCAACCATCAACGGATTTGATTGGTCTTTACCAAGCAGCCGTTTGCTCTTGGACTAGCCAGTGCTTATGCTTGTTAGGCATGGTGAACTGAAGACCATTTGTTGTGTGGTGGTAAGCCAACACTTAAACCCTCAAAATTATTGAAATGTTTTTATTTTATTTTTTTATTAAATAAACAAAGAAATAAAGTTACAAAGAAATATACAACAAAACATAAGAATGTACCCTCAATTAGCAGCAGAACCTTGAGTAGCAGCAAGTTTACCCTTAATGAACCTAATCAATTGCTCTGCTGTAGTCAGATCATTTCCCACAACATCTCTAGCAAGCTCCAATTTATGTTTGAACATCCTTTCCATAAGCTTGACAGATAGGGGATAAGGTACATCCACAAACATATACAATACTTTTCCAGTCATGGTCTCCAAAACATGAACATTGGAAAAAGTGTATAACCTCCAACTTCTTACTTGCCAATTCTGTTGACTACCCCAAATGGAATAACCTTCACCACCTTCAAGGGAATCAATCAGCACCTTTAAATCTCCCCATAACAACAAACCAACACCTGAGTGTTGACCCATTAAGGAAGTCAAGAATCTGATGATATTCCTCACTGCCTTTAGATTTCTCCAGATAGGCAACCTTGTTGTGATCATCCTTGTAGGTGAGTGCCGCCATTGTTGATTAGCAAAAACAGAGTGTGAAGATGAAGATGAAAGAGGTGGGTAAGTTTTGAAAATGAAAGTAAAAACTGATGGAGTAAACCAATTATGCTTAGTGGCCCCTACATTCCCAATCATCCCATCAAGAATCATCTTAGAAAAGTTATAAATCCTCCCATCAGATAGGCATATTAGTCCTGAAGCAAGAGAGCTAGGAAATTGATTCCACCCCCCGACTTGGGACTTAAACAGTGAATGAGGGTGTAAACCAAGTATCTCCATTGAGGAGAAAATTTATTCTTGAAGAAGGTGAAGGTGCCATCAGTAAGGTAACCAAGGACAACCAAACCCTTAAGAATATCTTGCTGGGTAAACGTCCCATATAGACCCCCCATCATCTATCCCAAAGCAGAGTCCTTATGAGGACTAGTACAATGACTTCAATGCCATCAATGGTGGCCACAAACTCTTGGGACCTATCCACAAGAGCTCGTAGTATAGCCGAAGCCCAAAATTGCCTGACAAATGAGTCATAGACAATTGGGGGACAATGAGTCAAAGCATACCTGAGTGTTGACCCATTAAGGAAGTCGAGAATCTGATGATATTCCTCACTACCTTTAGATTTCTCTAGATAGGCAACCTTGTTGTGATCATCCTTGTAGGTGAGTGCCGCCATTGTTGATTAGCAAAAACAGAGTGTGAAGATGAAGATGAAAGAGGTGGGTAAGTTTTGAAAATGAAAGTAAAAACTGATGGAGTAAACCAATTGGGTTAATATTGAATTATTGTGCAAGTGGGAACTTTGTTCCTTGTGAATTAATTGGGTGGTTGAAAATTAACCATTAAATATGAAACAAATCAGTAATTGATAAAAGTTACCCAATTGGCGAATCAAGTGGCAAAAATACCGCCGAACGTTATCTTTGACTAAGTTAAATTTGATTTAATCCCAACAGTATCAATCTTCCTCGAAACCAGCAGGAACAAAAGTCAACCAGCATGAACAAGAAACTACCAGCAGGAAAATTATTCTGCAAGCAGGAACAAAAAGCTACCAGTAGGAACATTGAACCAACAGCAGGAACAATGTACTACCAGCAGGACGAATTGTTCTGCCAGCAGGAACAATAAGCTTACCAGCAGAAACATTGTCCAACCAGCATCAATTTGAACTACAAGTATAAATGAGGAAAAATAGCAAAAACCCACTTTTCAAGACTTCAATCTCCACAAATACAAGTTATGACCTGCACAATTGTTAGAATACAAACTATACAACAATAAGCCTCCCCTTAGGCTTATACCTCCCCTCAATCATAACAATCATGGATTGAGCATCCCAATGTGGACCACTAAATAATTAAACCTAGGTCCATCAAAGGCTTTAGTCAACAAATCAGCCACATTTTCATCAGTGTGAATTTTAAGCACTTGAATAAGATGTTTTTCATTTGCATCCCTGATAAAATGGTGCCTAATCTCTATGTGCTTTGTTCTTTGTTGATAAAACTATAATTTTTAACTATGCAAATGTGACTTTGTTATCAATAAAAATTTTGGTGTTCATAAAATTAAACCCATAGTCTAGCATTTGGTTCTGTATCCAAAGTACCTGTCCACAACAATTAGCAGCAACAACATACTTAGCCTCAGTGGAAGAGGTAGCCACAATGGTTTGCTTCTTGCATTGCCATGAAATCAACCTCCTTCCCAGAAACTGACATCCGCCAGTTGTGGATTTTCTATCATTATTTGCACCAGCAAAATCACTGTCACTATAAGCTTCCAACACAAAGGGTGAATCTCTCGGGTACTAAAGACCTAATTTAGGTTGGCCTTTAAGATACTTAAAGATTTTCTTTACTGCATTCAAGTTGGAAGTGAAAGGTGTAACTTGATGTCTTGAACAAGCACTAACTGCAAACATGATATCAGGTCTTGAAGCTGTCAAATACATAAGTGAACCTATCATGGATCTGTAGAGATGAACATTAACAGCATCATCAGGTTCATTATTGGATTTAGGCTTTGGAGCTTCATATGGAGTTGTTGCAGTTCTCATACTTTCCAAATCAAACTTCTTTAGGATATCATGCACATACTTTTCTTGATGGATAAAAATCCCATCAGGCTGTTGCTTGACCTGTAGTCCTAAGAAGAATGTTAATTCACCCATAACACTCATCTCAAACTCACTTTTCATTAGTTTTTCAAACTCATCACACCAGGCCTTCTTTGTGGATCCAAAGATAATGTCATCCACATACACTTGTACAAGGATGATATCTCTGGAATTCTTCTTGATAAAGAGAGTTTTGTCAATAGTTCCTCTTCTGTAACCATGCTTTAACAAGAAAGTAGACAATCTGGCATACCAGGCCCGTGGTGCTTGATGAAGTCCATACAATGCCTTCACAACCTTGTAAACCAGCTTGGGATGATGAGGGTCCACAAATCCTTTGGGTTGAGTCACATATACTTCCTCTTCAATCTCACATAAGAGAAAAGCACTCTTTACATCCATTTGGTACACCAAAAATCCCATATATGAGGCAAAAGCTAAAAACAGTCTAATAGCTTCAATCCTTGCCACTGGTGCAAATACCTCATC
This sequence comes from Tanacetum coccineum, assembly GCA_026074375.1. NCBI lineage: Eukaryota > Viridiplantae > Streptophyta > Magnoliopsida > Asterales > Asteraceae > Tanacetum > Tanacetum coccineum. The sequence continues at coordinate 11,714 of BQNB010039940.1, forward strand.
ATAATCAATGCCCTCCTCTTGCCTGTGACCTTGAGCAACAAGCCTAGCTTTATTCCTTACCACAATACCTCTGGCATCCCTCTTGTTCTTTAGTATCCATTTTGTCCCAATGGCTGTCTTTCCTTCAGGCAGAGGCACAAGTTTCCACACATTTTGATGTAGAAACTGCTGCATCTCTTCTTGCATAGCATCTACCCAACCTGGATCTTCAAGAGCTTGTGCAACACTACTTGGTTCAACTTGAGACAGAAAACAAGCAAAAAGGCAATGTAGATAGTCTGTGTGATTGTTCCTTTGTTGATCATGAATGTAACTGACAAAGGCACTTTCACCAAACTTTGTCTTCTTCACCTTACTCCTTGTTTGAACAGATGAAGTAGGATCACCTAGAATCAAGGATTGAGGATGAACAGTGTTTATCCTTGTAGTAGCAATAGGGTTAACATCCACAGTTGGTGCTAGGTTATTGGCATCAGCACCAAAATCATCATCATATGAGGAGGAAGAGAAAATGCCAGTGCTTGGAGGATGGTGTATATCTATAGAGCTTGAAGAGTGTGAATTACCAAGGTCGGATGGGGCGGGATATCTTGTAGAGTGTTCATTGGAGCCCAATGATTGACTAGGAGGAAGTGAAGCACTAACAGCAGGAATGACATTACCAGCAGGAAGTGGTACACTGCCAGCAGGAAGTGGAACACTACCAGCAGGATCCATATTCCTACGGGCTTCAATGTGGCTCTCTCCTCTCTCCGATCTCTCTCCTCTCCCCAACACACCAGGCCAACGTCACGAATGTCTTTTGAGACGCGACGCGAGCAGAGCGGCGAGAGGCGCTTGATCGCGCACCGACCTACGTATCCCATTAAGGAAGTCGAGAATCTGATGATATTCCTTACTGCCTTTTGATTTCTCTAGATAGGCAACCTTGTTGTGATCATCCTTGTAGGTGAGTGCCATCATTGTTGATTAGCAAAAACAGAGTGTGAAGATGAAGATGAAAGAGGTGGGTAAGTTTTGAAAATGAAAGTAAAAACTCATGGAGTAAACCAATTGGGTTAATATTGAATTATTGTGCAAGTGGGAACTTTGTTCCTTGTGAATTAATTGGGTGGTTGAAAATTAACCATTAAAAATGAAACAAATCAGTAATTGATAAAAGTTACCCAATTGGCAAATCAAGTGGCAAAAATACCGCCGAACGTTATCTTTGACTAAGTTAAATTTGATTTAATCCCAACAGTATCAATCTTCCTCGAAACCAGCAGGAACAAAAGTCAACCAGCATGAAAATTATTCTGCAAGCAGGAACAAAAAGCTACCAGTAGGAACATTGAACCAACAGCAGGAACAATGTACTACCAGCAGGACGAATTGTTCTGCCAGCAGGAACAATAAGCTTACCAGCAGAAACATTGTCCAACCAGCATCAATTTGAACTACAAGTATAAATGAGGAAAAATAGCAAAAACCCACTTTTCAAGACTTCAATCTCCACAAATACAAGTTATGACCTGCACAATTGTTAGAATACAAACTATACAACAATAAGCCTCCCCTTAGGCTTATACCTCCCCTCAATCACAGCAATCATGGATTGAGCATCCCAATGTGGACCACTAAATAATTAAACCTAGGTCCATCAAAGGCTTTAGTCAACAAATCAGCCACATTTTCATCAGTGTGAATTTTAAGCACTTGAATAAGATGTTTTTCATTTGCATCCCTGATAAAATGGTGCCTAATCTCTATGTGCTTTGTTCTTTGGTGAAAAACTGGATTTTTAACTATGCAAATTGTACTTTGGTTATCAATAAAAATTTTGGTGTTCATAAAATTGAACCCATAGTCTAGCATTTGGTTCTGTATCCAAAGTACCTGTCCACAACAATTAGCAGCAGCAACATACTCAGCCTCAGTGGAAGAGGTAGCCACAATGGTTTGCTTCTTGCATTGCCATGAAATCAACCTCCTTCCCAGAAACTGACATCCGCCAGTTGTGGATTTTCTATCATTATTTGCACCAGCAAAATCACTGTCACTATAAGCTTCCAACACAAAGGGTGAATCTCTCGGGTACCAAAGACCTAATTTAGGTTGGCCTTTAAGATACTTAAAGATTTTCTTTACTGCATTCAAGTTGGAAGTGAAAGGTGTAACTTGATGTCTTGAACAAGCACTAACTGCAAACATGATATCAGGTCTTGAAGCTGTCAAATACATAAGTGAACCTATCATGGATCTGTAGAGATGAAACTTTCCTCAAAGTCCAGCTTGGAAGTTCTGATTGTGCCCTTCCCAGTTATTCTACCCTCTCCACCACCAAAAGTCACAGTTCCACCTTTAATTGACACAAAGTCATCTAATCTTTCTTTGTTACCAGACATGCTTCTTGAACAACCACTATCTACAATACCTAAATCTTTATTTTTAAGAGGATTTTCCTACAACACACAATACAGCAACATTAGTTACATTGGGAGACCCAAGCCATTTCTGACTTGAGCCTGCCTAGTGGATCAGTAAGAATTAAACCATGTAGATTGATGAGATCCACCATTGTTCTTGGATCCCCATTGCAAATTTGGTCTTCTATCTTTCCAAGAACAACCTGCTGAGGTCTTAACAGCAGTTTCCCATCTTCCCCCACCCATATACATTTCGTTATAATAAACAGGCCTACTAGAATTCTGAAAATGAGAGCTTGTAGGTCTGAACATTGGTCTAGCAGCACTTCTTCTCCAACCAGCAGAAACTGAAACAGAGTTTCTTCTGCCAGCAGGAAAAGGTCTACCAGCATGAACAGGTGTTGGTCTATTTTGTCCATCAGCAGGAACTGGTGTACCAGCATAAACAGGTGCTGGTCCAGTTTGCCTACCAGTAGGAATAGGTGCTGGCACTTTAACTCTACCAGCAGGAAATGTAACTTTGCCAGACCTTCCATGTGCTGCTTGAGGAACAAATGGGGGAATATTATCAACATTTTTCCACATAGGTCTAGATTCCCTATGCCCACTATAAACACCCATCCTATTCTCATAAAAATCACAATCTTTAATAAGATGGGAGTAACTACCACAAACAAAACACGATTTAAAACCAGAAGATTTCTTCTTAACATAATGTCTTAAACCATCCTTATTACAAGAAACAGTAGGAGTATTATTAAATGAAATGTCTTCTTGAACAGCTGTCTTTGAAGTGGATTCACTTTCAGCTGCACTATCAGAGAAGACACTTGAGTCACCAGACTTGGGTGAAGACTTGTCACTTGAATCACATGAGGCAAAGTCATTGGTCTTGGGGTCTGAAGGCTTGTCACTGGAAGCACAAGAGACAAAGTTATTAGAATCAGTTTCAGGTAGGTCATTTGACTTTTTGCCATAAGTCATTTGTGATTCATCAAAGTCAGAGTGGATGGAGGTAGGCATGAATTTCCCAGTAATAGGTGGGGGAACTGCATTCATTTCTCCCTCTTTGACAAACCTAACAGGAGTTGGGTTACCATCCACTTCTTCAGGGGTAGGATCAAAAATACTTGGCATAGTTGGGTAATAAACTTCATCTTCCCCTATGTAATCTCCATACCCCAACCCAAGCTTTGTTTTAACAGACATAGAGCTATCTACTAATTTGGCTAAGTTTTTAGAAGTTTCTTTCCATTTAGCAAATCTGGCCAATGCATTATCTAGCTTTGTCTGCAACTCCTGTTTTTCTAAGTTTACATTATTATTTACATTTTCAGAATATTTTAACAAGTTAGTTGTATTTTCTAAATCTCTTTCCAAAACCTTAATCTTTTCCTCATAAGCTAACTGATTACTTTGGTACCATGCCTTTTGTTGTTCTAGAGTTTTAAGGGTACTTTTATATGCTTGAACTTGTATATAATACTCCTTATATTGAGCCTCTAAATCATCAAATTCTTTTTGAAGTTCAGCATTTTTATCATGACAACCAAAAGGACAAGTTTGTACCTGAGAAGTGACACCCATGAGAGCAAATTCACCAGCAACCTCATCCTCATCATCACATCCAGCAATCATGCCATACACTTAAGAAGCATTATCATCAGCACTCTCCTCATGATCTGACCAGTTCACCATTGAATCAACAGATAGCAAGGCTTTAGGCTCAGCTGGCTTATCTTGTTCCATCTCCTTAAGCTTGAATGCAGAGTACCTAGCATTGGATTCCAACTGCTTGCCAGTGCATTCCCTAGCAAAATGACCTAACTGAGAACACTTATAGCATCTGACCTTCTTCTTATCAAACCTAGCAGCATCCCTATTGTTAAACTTCATCTTCCTTCCATCCTTCTTTTCAAATCTGTTAATTCTAACAGAGAGCATTGCCATTTGCCATTTGATATCCAATTCCTCCAAATCCAATTTTCCAATCTGATCTGTAACATCTGAGAATTTTCGAATTTTTAAATGACGATTACACCCTTTGACTTTTTGGGTCTGGCTTGACTTATAAGAACGATCATCTAAATCGCGTATTCACGACTCAGACCCTAAAGCAATTTGATGTAAAACGATATTTCAGACAACTTTTTAGTTTTACCCGAGACTTGAAAACAAGCAGAAGAGGGCTAAAACAGTCCCGCAAAGTTTTGAAAACTGCACACAACGGGTACCGACACACAAAAATAATTAATTTTTTTTTTATTATCACTATTTAATTAATAAAAATATTAAATAAAATTATTTAATAATTTTACTTATTTAAGCGTTGTTGATAACGCGAATATCCGAGTTAAAATTTCTTTTTATTTTTAACCGAGTCACAAAATAAATAATAATCATTTTTATAAATTTTATAAAACGTTTATGAAAACTAGTCATGTGAATATTCATACTTCATGGAAAAATCATTTTTAACGCAATGACGCAACTTTCGTATTTTGAATAATTCGTTAAGTCGCTCAAACGAGACCCGAACCATTATTTTATAAAAATTACACTATTGATCCCTGTGGTAATATTTACAACAATAACTCCCAACTATCCTAGGCTTGCCATTTTATTTAAAACTTTATTATATATATAAAGATAACAATTAGGTTGTCTCACTTTCTATAAGTTTAACCTAGCCTCATCTCTTCCCTCTCTCTAAATATCCGGCGCCACCATTTTTCCGGCCACATTTTCCCGGCCACCAACCACCTCCACGCCAGCAACCACCACGATCACCCCACCTTCGTCACCAACATCACAACCATCACCACACCCACACCATCTACATCATCATTATCATCATCCCTACACCATCACCTTCACCTCGTCATGCTATCGACACCACAGCCGCTACACACCATCACCATCCCTCTGCCATTACAAGGGTGCGTTGGGTTTGTGGTTAGCACCAGCGGGTGCGTTTGGTTTGCTACTCAACCCGACTAGGGTGTGCGAGTGAGCAACAGTAACAACCACAAAGGATGTTATTTCGGTGGTTTATCAGCTTAGGATGGATTTGTTCTTTTTCTTTTAATTTTTTTTTGTTTGTTGTTCACGGCAAAGTGTGCGTTTGGCTGTGTTAACACAGCCCTTCGGCGTGTGGTTTTGTTTTGGTGACTAGCCCCAAAAAGGAGCGTATTGGAGCTGGGTCGGCACCTACTGGTGCGTTTGGCTGTGAAAAATCACAGCTAGGGTTCGTTTTGATTTTGTTAAACATCCACTTGGGGAAACGTTTGGTTTGCTTAAAAACGCACGGTAGGGACGTTTAGTGGGTATAGAAACAACTAGGATTCGTTTGGCTTAGCTGAAACGCTTCAAGGGAGCGTTTGGGTTGGCTGTTAACACCAAAAGGGGTGTTTGGTTGTGCAGTCAACAAAATAGGGTGCGTTTGGTATAGTGGCAGCAATAGGGCGCGTTTGGTGAGCAAGTTTCCAAATAAGGTTCGTTAGTTAATAAAAATTAGATTAATGAAAATTATTACAAGGTTTTATAAATATTAAACCGGATAGGTAATGGTGGTTTAAAATGGTTAAATAAGAGTAATGTTATTAATTTGTTTAGTAGATACAAATATATATGTTTATATATTTAAGACATGTAGATATTTTGCAACATGCGGTTTGTTAAAAGTGAAAAAAAAACATTTGGTTTATAAATATGGAAATCGTTTTATAAAATAGGAAAAGGACTTGAGAAATTTATATAATTTTTCTATATATATGATTCACTAAAACTCTATTACTTTAGAGACCCGATGAAAGGGACTAAGTTATATTTTAAAGACATATTAAATTATAACGGTATAATAACCCGACAACGAACGAAAACTATACGTTTACAATTAAAACAACAATTTTAGCTACGATCCGTCAGTGAGACGAAAGATTAATTTTTAAAAGTGTTATTTTATAATTTTATAATTGTCAACTAGAGATTAACATCATAACCTTTGTAAAAGCTTTAAAAACATAGTGTACATGGTTTGTAACTTTAAAACGTACGATTACCTTTATGCTGAGAACTTTTTATTTATTAAGTGGTGATTTTCTAAAACGTGTCGAATTATTTTGTTTAATCATTTACTCACGTTTCTTAAACAATATTTGCAAAGTATTATATATTTCAAATTATTCTTTTGATTGTTGGTCTTATTATATAATTCATCATACGAATTATATAATTGCTTATTTTTCATATGTAATATATACGGGATATATTACATACTCTGCTATATGATTCATCGTATGAATTACATATGCTTTTTGATTTATTTATTTAACCAACCACCAAACTATTCCAACTTTAAATCTAAATCTTTTATCAACGTGTCGCGTTGATGTAATCATTCATCGGGAAACCCAAATACATTATCCTAGGCTAGTGAGACTTAGCCGTTAAGATAAACCGCAACTTCTTGGTCGAGCCGTTTCAGTTTCCGTTTCGTCTTGTACTCAATGTGTACATTCCCGCCAATCGTTCTTCATCATCGATGTGAGTTTATAGCCCCTCTTTCACTTGTTTTATATTTACTTTACAAATCTCGGGGGAGAATACATGCTCAATACAACTTGTTTACATATTCGTTTACAATATCTTTTACATACTATTCTACACACTTGGTTTACATACTTGATTTTGCAATTCATTACAAACACAATTACATGGTTGATTACAAACTTGGTTTCATACTTTGTCACATACTCATTTGCATACATGTTTACGAAATTGTTTACATACTCATTTCGAACTCAACTACTTGATTTATATCACACTCTTTTCTACTTATGGATTTAAGTACTCAAAGCTATTTACGAATACAACAGTTAATTTTTATTGGACACAAGTGTTTTCGGTTATCATCTCCTGTTTACATGTGCCTAAGTAACATAACCCACCATTGCCCATTATCATGAACTGTCAATTTCTTGACCGGAGGACCGGTTGAGGAAGCGCGAGTGTATAAATAGATCTATTTGGGATTGACATCCCTGTTCGGGTTTCGACAGTACTGAAACACGAATGCATACATGTCGGAACAATTTGGATGTTACGGGTTTGAACATCTACACGGGCATATTTAGTGCATTAAATTGCATACATATATGTCGAGCTTCAATGTCATGAGCTTAGCGGAACAGTAGATATTAATTATGTGGTACTGCATTTGTTATAGTAGACCTATACATTTTGGAAAATCAACGATTTCACTGTCCACTACTCTATTGGAACGTTACTAATTTCTAAACACTTTTCATTATATTGCGGCGAAGCAATAAACACTAGACTCTTTTGGTTTTACATTTACTCTTTCATTTTCGGCAATTATTATAAGGATTGAAATAATCATGCATACTTATAAATCTTTGGATTCCAACATTTACATTTATACTTACAAAACTCTATGAACTCACCAACTTTAATGTTGACACTTTTAAGCATGTTTTTCTCAGGTGAATTAGATGCTTGGCCTACTTGATATGCATTGGAGTCTACTACATTCAAATGATCAAATCTCGTTGTATTGATTTCAAGCTTTTCATTGTGATGCAATTATGGGACAAATGTTATATCAATTTTAAGAAAATCAACGAGATAACTTTTCAAACGACACATTTAGAGGTCGTTCTCTTGTATCTTGTGCTGTTGTATTATGAAGTAACGCTCCCTGACATATTTCCGTTGCGACACATTTTTGGGGGTGTTACAAATAGTGTCTTAGCTAACTCTAAGAAGCCAGCAAAGAAAGTAGCAGTTTACGTTGATGTCGCAAACGCTCCTAAAGTGAAAACTTTGTTATGTGTTTCTTGTATGCAAAATGTGTTATTCCATGTCATGATAATTGTTTTGCAAATTATAAATTGAATGTGCGTTTGAATGTTCGTAGCCTAATCCACTAAATCTAGAACACCAACAATCTTTTGTTACTACTATGTATTTCACAAGACTAGGTTTCCTATGGATTGTCGGACATATCTACAGTCTTTAGTTACTACTTATGTAGTCTTCCAAACTAAGATTGGTTGTCAGGATGCTCTCAAAAGCTAACGTAATAAGGTTTCTTAGTACAAGAAAGAATAGTACAAGATAAGTCTTTATAGCACATCATGCGAACAATGTTTTGAACTAGTCGAAGTCTAGGAAAAAATGGTTTGAATCATAACAAATGTTGTTTGGTCTCTGTTGTTTAACACAAACACTCAATGGTACAAAATAGTCGTCATCTGAAAACAAGCCGGTCTCTGTTAAGAATGGGTATGTCAAAATTGCACGCTTGTTCCATGTTGCTGTTTCTTCTTTGTGTGTGCAGGTAGTTCAGATTGTTCAGTGGGTTTGTTGTTGATAGTGGTTGTTCAAAGCATTTGACGGCCGTGATCGATCAATACTGAAAAATTTCATTAAGGAAATTCATAGGCAACGTTCGCTTTAGAAATGGATAAATTTGCTGCAATCACAGGTTGGTGATTATATATCAGGGAATATCACTATTTGTATGTATATTATTGTTGTAGGCCGTGGTCATAATCTCTTTAGCGTTGGAAAATTTTGTGATGTGATTTAGAAGTGGCTTTTTTTGTTCTAAGACATGTTACATGTTATGTTCGAAATCTGGAAGGAGATGATTTGCTCACAGGCGGACGCGATTCAAATTTATATACTATCTCCATTTCAGACATGGCTGCTTCTTCACCCATTTGTCTAATGTCCAAAGCAACTTCAACAAAGTCATGGTTATGGCATCGACGACTGTCACATCTTAATTTTGGCACCATAAACGATCTTACCAAACTTGACTTGGTTGACGGTTTACCAAAGTTCAAATATGGAAAAGATCATCTTTGTTCTGCTTGTGAAAGAGGAAAAAGCAAGAAAGCTTCTCATCCACCTAAATTGATTCCAAGTGATTACTCCAAATTGGAATTACTTCATATGGATTTGTGCGGTCCAATGAGAGTAGCTTCGGTCAATGGAAAGAAGTATATTCTTGTGATAGTGGATGATTTTTCTAGATTCACGTGGGTTTATTTTCTTCGTTCGAAAGACGAAACTCCAGAGATCATCAAGAAATTCATTGCTCAAGCTCAATTGAATTACAAAGCCAAAGTTTGCAAGATTCGGACTGATAATGGCACTGAATTCAAGAATGCAACTCTCAAAGCTTATTATGAAAAGTTAGGTATTATGCAACAATTTTCAATTGCTCGCACACCTCAGCAAAATGGAGTAGTAGAACGACGTAATCGTACTCTGGTTGAGGCTGCTCGCACAATGCTTATTTTTTCGAGGTTACCTGAATTTCTTTGGGCTGAAGCAGTTGCTACAGCATGTTTTACTCAAAACCGGTCAATCATCAACACACGACACAATAAAACACCTTATGAGCTGTTACGTGGACGAAAGCCAAATGTTGAGTATTTTCATGTGTTTGGCTCATTGTGTTATCCGACAAATGACCGTGATGATCTTGGGAAAATGAAACCTAAAGCAGACATTGGGGTTTTTATTGGTTATTCGGAAACATCAAGAGGTTTTCGAATCTATAACCGTCGCACCAAAAGGATTATGGAGACTATTCATGTCAAGTTTGATGAGCTTACAGCAATAGCTTCTGAACACGATTGTTTAGAACCCGAACTTCAACGATTTAATAATCAAAATTCATCAGATGACTTAATGAATACTCCTTCAAAAGAGGATTTGGATAATTTGTTCGGTCCAATGTTTGAAGATTATTTTGAGCAGAAATCTTCTGATACTACCATCAATTCCGCTGCACAACCGACTCACGATCAAGAAGACTCACCTTCTACATCTTCAATCATTGTTGACACACATGAGGCTCCTCCTGTTGTCACAACATCTGACGAACAAACTTCTCCAATCTCTTTACAAGAGTCTGATGAATTCAATCAAGAAGATTCTGCTGATTTTGATGGTAATACACAGTTTGTTCCATATGATTCTCTGAATCATGAGGAAATTGAGTCATCTACAACGAATCTCGAACCATCAAATGTGCAGAATTTCCATCAAGTACAACCCTCGACTCACATTTGGACAAAAGATCATCCTCTAGACCAAGTTATTGGTGACCCATCCAAACCTGTTATGACTCGTCAACGGCTACATACCGATTCTGAGGTTTGCATGTATGCATTAACCGTTAGCACTTTTGAACCAAAGAACATCAAAGAAGCTATGGCCGATCATAGTTGGATTGAGTCCATGCAAGATGAGTTGAATCAATTTGAAAGACTTCAAGTTTGGGAATTGGTTCCACGACCAGAAGGAAAGAATGTTATTGCTCTCAAATGGCTTTGGAAGAATAAGTGTGATGCAGATAATATTGTGGTTCGGAACAAAACTCGTCTTGTGGCTAAAGGTTATAAGCAAGAAGAAGGCATTGATTTTGAGGAGTCATTTGCTCCTGTTGCTCGTCTTGAGGCTGTTCGGATGTTCATTGCTTTTGCTGCTCATATGAATATCACTATCTTTCAAATGGATGTCAAAACGGCTTTTCTCAATGGTCCTTTGAAAGAAGAAGTTTATGTCAGCCAACCTGAAGGGTTTATTGATTCTGAATTTCCAAATCACGTCTACCGGTTGAAAAAAGCTCTATACAGTCTTAAGCAAGCTCCTCGTGCATGGTATGACAAACTGTCTTCTTTTCTAATTGAACATGGGTTCAATAAAGGTATAATTGACCCAACTTTGTTTACTAGACGTCACGGGGGAGACATATTACTTGTTCAAGTATATGTTGATGACATTATTTTTGGATCAACAAATCCATATTTTTCAAAAAGATTTGCAAACTTAATGAAAAACAATTTTGAAATGTCGATGATGGATGAACTAAAGTTCTTTCTTGGACTTTAAGTTCATCAATCTCCCCGTGGCATATTCATAAGTCAGTCACAATATGCAATAGAGTTGTTAAAGAAACATGGTCTAGATGAATGTGTCTCCATGAGCACACCTATGGCAACAGAGAGACTGGATGCTGATTTACAAGGCACTCCTACTGATCAAATGACTTATCGTCGTATGATAGGAGGGCTTATGTATCTAACAACCAGTCGACCAGACATAGCCTTTGCTACTTTTGTATGTGCACGTTATCAAGCACGACCTACGGTCAAACACCTCAAAGAGGTCAAACGGATCTTCTGGTACCTAAGACAGTCCTATAACATGGGCCTATGGTATCCGAAGGATTCTGGTTTTGAACTAATTGCCTATTCAGATGCGGACCATGCAGGTTGTAAAGATGATTGTAAAAGCACATCAGGAGGATTGTAATTTTTAGGTGGAAAGCTCGTGAGTTAGAGTTCAAAGAAACAAGATTGTACTGCGATGTCTACTGCAGAAGCTGAATATGTTTCATTGTCTGCATGTTGTGCTCAAGTGATATGGATGCGTACTCAACTGCTTGACTATGGATTTAAATACAATCGGATTCTGATGTATTGTGATTCCAAGAGTGCCATTGCTATTTCATGCAATCCAGTCCAACATTCTAAGACAAAGCACATTGACATCCGGTATCATTTTATTAAAGAACACGTTGAGAGGGGTACTGTGGAAATTTACTTTGTCGGAACAGAATACCAACTAGCGGATCTATTTACTAAGGCGCTTCCAAAAGAACGCTTTGAGTATCTAGTTCATCGCATTGGTATGAGATGTATGACTCCAACTCAGTTGGAAAGTCTGACAAAGTTATCTTCGTAAAAAGATCATACATCACATAATGTACTAAATTATTTCAAAAAATAACATAAAAGAATTGACACTTTTTTCGTATAAAAAATCAACATAATTTAAAAAGAATTACAATTCTTTTGTTTTATGATTCGAAGTTTCTTATTAAATTAATTTTACAGTGGCAAAAAATACTGGTGAATCATGATCCAAGGGGAGTTCTTTAATTTTTCATTCATCTTTTTTGATATTTAAAATCTCATGATGACTAATTTTGAAAATGTTTATTTTTGAGGGGGAGTTTTAGTTTGGAAAGAGTAACATGTTTTCATTTTAGGACTTTATGAATTTTCCATATTTGATATTTCAAGGGGGTCTGTGTTGAATAGATTCATTGTTTAAGGGAGTTTTGGGTTAATCTTACAAACAAAATTGGATGTGCTAATGTACATGGAATGAATGTGTAAATTTTCACAAAATTTTGTGGTAAATACTAAATTACAGGGACTGAATTGACAATTTTTAAACAGTTTTCGGGTAATAAAAGTAAAGTACCGGTGATTGAAAATGTCGATTTTCCAAACTATTTTCGGTGGCTATATAAAGGATTTTAATTTCATTTTTTTACTTTTCTTTATTACCGAATCCTTTTACTGAGTTTGAGTAGAAATCTGTTTTACGCTATCTAAGTTCATTACAACGATGTAATTTTTCACTTCTACTCAAACGAAGTGGATATATAGGTTTTAGGTGTTTTTAAGTATTTTGGGTATTTACCGAGTTTTGAGCTCGGTAAAGATGAGTTTACCGAGTTTCTGTTTATGATAATGGTTTGTACTTTTATATGTATTGTTCGCGGATAATCTTGGCTTGATTTAGTTGTAAAAAGTGTCTTATAGGCCATAAAATGATGCATAGATTGGTTTGGATTGGTTTTGATTATATCTGGTAGTTCATTACCGAATTTGTTTCTGTACCGAGATTTAGTGTTTTGTGCACAGGGTATTATCTGTCAATGATTTAAACATAGATGATATCTGAGTTTAATGGTAAATAAGTCATTATTTTTGAAACTCAGTAAAAAGTCTAATTGTCAAAATCAGTAAGGTCAACTAGTCAAACTCGGTAGTAAAAAAAAGTCAAAACTCAGTGGAGGTTAATGGTGAAAAACAGTTTAATTGTTTGTGGTTCTGTGAAAGTGTTTTGTATATGAATAATATTGTTGTTTCATGTGTATTGCTTTATTGTTGTGAATGTCTTTCGTGATAAAACAAACGATCAGTTTTTCTAGTGTGCTGAAAATCTGACCAAATAATTTTGGCTAATGAATATAGTTTTCATGATAGTCTATTGTATGGTCATATATGTCTTATTCGTAATTGTTTAAGTGGACTAAGTATGTATCGGTTTTGACATTTTTCTGCATTGAACAGAATGAGGGATGTGGATGTGACCTTAAGTGTCCATTCAAATTATTGATGTAGATGTGTTTGTAAATTATGGTTTGGCTTCAAATTCAAATGTGAAAGAATCAAAGTTTTTATAAATTGATTATGTTTTAATTTAAAATCTCAATTGTTTAAGTGGATAAAGTCATGTCCGGTTACGACCGTTTTTTTGCATTGAACAGAATGAGGAGTGAGTGACTTAGTGTCCATTCAGTTGTGGGTTTTGTGATTACATTATTCAATATTTATAACATCATGAAATAGTTTTGTCACATGATTTTTGAAAAAAAAGTTCTCAAAATCTGTTATTGTGTCAAAAGATTTCTCCTTTCTTAAAACAATGTTAAGGAAAGTTGAAGGATTTCCTTGATTTTTCATAAACTGTGTCTTGATTAATAGAAGAGAATTTCATCCTTTTGAGAGGAGTATCATGTCACAAAGAATTTCTGGTGAGGATATTCTAAAAACAGAAAGAGAGACAAAATCCATACGCGAAAAAGAAATCAAAGTGTGTTCGAAAAAGAAATGCCAGAACACAAAAAATGGTTAATAAAAATAATAATTCAAATAAAAGCGTTTGTATGGCATGTTGCTAAAAAACGAGTACATGAGAAAAAAAAATGATCAAAAAATGTTCAAAAAGAATTGCCCAGAACATATAAAACAGACAGGAGGGAAAAAGACAAAATGCCAAAAGAAATTATTGTTCCTAACACCTCAATTGTATTCATTCAGTTATCATCATGGCCAACACACATGCAGCTGTGTTTTATCCAGATGAACTGTCTCATCCAAACAAGCGATATGAACTTATGGATGCAAACAAGAAGGTTGTCTTTAGAGCATGTGCAATATCCATCAGAGAGCATGATTTGGATGAATATTATTAAGAATCATCCAGTTACGATTCAGATTGCAGCTTTCTAGCATCTGTACCTAGGATTTTCTTTGGCACAATTCTGCGCTATACTTTGAAAGGAAGAGGATCAAAAGCATCGAATCAAGTTTTTGCTGGATAGACAGTGCTTACACTTATATAGATGACTTGCAGAACAATCTTTCATATTCCAAAAGAAAATGTATTCCATTCATGCTTCGTTTGTGCCACAACATCATCTCCTGATATGGTTCCATTTTTCAAACAAGTGTTGGGATTTACATTGGAACTCAAGTCTGTTTTAATTTCAAGATACATGTGGTTTTTTACAGCCCTTGGAGACGTTTTGCAGATATTCTCCAAGGTGATTGACTACACGCGTTTCGGGGGGGACCACGCGTTTGCAGATAATACAAATGATTATACTGCATTTGTCAAAACATTCATGTGGATTTGCGAGTTTTAATGTGAAGGCTTTTATAATCGCTTCATCATCTGTCACTTCGATCCATACCGACGATTTACGAAGGATCATCAACAGTCATTATTCTGGCTATAGTTCCCTGACATTTCAAGACGTGCTCGAGATGCTTATCACAATCTTCAAGATGATGATATTATGAAGAATATCTTCAATTCAGGTAGAAACAAGAACAAGGTTGGGATGCAGATACCAGCATGGATGATCACAGATGAGATGAAGCTTACGAGCATTATAAGATGTATGCTAAGGTGTTAGGGCTAGATGTTCTTTATGACTCAGTCCACAACGGTCTGTGATCTCACCAGGATCGCATAGGACACCTAGGGCGGGCCCTAGGTCACCTAACCCTCGCTATGGAGACAGCTGAGTCAAAGTGTTTATAATGATCAACTGTGGTCCATTTTCGATTACTGTCTATGGATATTTGCAAAAACTAACACCACCTGTTCCAGTGCCATCAGCAGAAAAAGCTCATGAGATGATTTTATAAGACGTGATTCAAGTAAGTCTTGCTGAGCACAAGAGTCGTAAAGAACAAGAAGCAAGAGAAAATGTGGCACTGGTATACGAGCACTTGGCAGCTGAGGAGATTGAGAAGCTTATTGAAGATCCTGAGAATGTTGATGATAGTTCACCCCCTAGGCATGATGACACATCTATTCCCGGCACTAGGTTAAAGCCCATGAGTGATAAGGAAAGTCCAGAGGTGGAGATTGTTCAGGAAAAGGAGGAAGAGACTACAAAGGACACGGAGGTGGATCCAGTAGGATAAAGATACTCCCATTGGTAGATGTTTCCAATATTGTTACACCTGTTAAATGGGTGATGATGAAGAGATGAACTAACTGTTGAGTTTTGAATTAAGGCGAAGGGTGAAAGGGAAGAATGTAGAGGAGACTAGGATTTCACCAATTCCCTCACTAACTAGATCACCTAGGAATCTACTTTTTCTATATCTTCGGATACGAGATACTCAAGAATTGAGGTTACTCATCCTACACCATCATCAGGTTCATCTGCACCAAAGTTAACAAAAACCAATCGTATTCTATCATTGATCAAGGCAAAACCTAATCGATTTAAAAGATACAAGAGTTTCTTTCATGAATTACAAGGACGATATGGTTACTTATATTTGCACATCTCATGAACAGGTTCCATGCTAACGACATCAAGTTGATTAACTTGCTGATAATTTCATGATGTCATATGGAAACGCTACCCTCGTTGGTGAAGAGAAAGTAACGGTAGCAAGTTTAACGAAGGAAGTTCATGCAGCATGTTCGAGAATCAAGGTTCCTGTGTATCTTGCGGGAAAGGTTGATTCTGGAAAGGAATAATGACTATGTATAGACAAAAAAGTTATTCTATAAAGGCTATCTTGCAAAAGAACGTGGGCGTATGCAGGACATATATCATCTTAGTTCATATTGCAATTGACACAATGTTATTCCTTCTTTAGTTGATGCATATATTCGCAGTTATATGTGTGTTCATATTCTCCATGTTCATCCGCACACGTTCAATCTTCTCTGTTCCAGAACAAACAACTACAATTGTACCTTGCATAAAGGTTGATCCTCTATTACAACAATAATAGACATGTTCAATCTGGTTTTGGCTCTCAGATGAAGTTTGAGAAGACTCAGGTACACAAAACTGCTTGTTAGATATTCTGCCCATTCGCACAGTGATCAGCATGTTCACTCATGATGATGATCATCCTGAGGGGAGAATAGTGCAAAAAGGCAGGAAGACAATCGGAGTATGAAGCATATGTATTGGAGAGTCATCGTGTTGGACAATTGAATGTAGAGGAACAAGGTTCCTTCTACTCGAGGTAATCACGAAAACAAGATGATGAATTGATTTTCTGTACTGTATTCTTATGCTTTTGTTGATGATGAGATTCCAACTAAGCAAGTAGTAACTTTAGGATCTTCATCAGAGACGATATCTTTGACATTGATTGAGCTAAGTTGAAAGAGATGGCGGTTGAGTTGCTAGACAAAGATGTACTTTAGTGGGGGGGGGGAAGATGCAATTAGTCATCACACTTGTCAGTGAAGATTTTCTTGCAAAGTGACATTGTTTGGGAAAGCAGAAAGGAAATTCTTGTCTCTTCGCATCCATGAAAGATATTCATTTAGTTCAAAGTTGTCAAGTGATCCTGAAGCTCCAGCACTATTCTCTGCTCAATCAATGACCTTTTTGTACTTGAAGAAGGAAAATTCAAGGTCCTGTGAAGTTCATTTTTGTCACTTCTTAAATTCTACGCATTGTATTCAAGATGATTGATTATTGTAAGAACGGACTTCCAGGGATGAGTGAATACAGTGATAAATATGTTTAATCTTATGCAAGATATGGTGTTGGAAACTGGAAGAATTCTATGCGAAGATTTCTTCTACATAAGGAGACTGAAAGGAAAGAACTTGTAAGACCGAAAGGAAGAGATCTATTCAAACTCTAAGATCGTTCAAGTCATCAAGACATTCTAGGAATTGGGTCATGAACATTAGTTTATCACAGAGATTGTGGCAAGAAGAGCTCATGATTGCATAGTGTCCATAACCGAGCCAGATTACAAGAACCTCAATAAGAATGACATTGAAGACATGTATCTGCGGATTAGTGAATAAAATTAAGGTACCTGATTATGTTAATACTAGGATTGCTTATGGTCTATTTCAGTGTTCAATCATTTGAGTTCAGTGATATGGAATAATGAGTGCACGATTTTCAAATTGGAATCAAAAGCTATAAACAAATGATTAATCTCACTGCACCAAACAATTTCTTCACAGGAATTAAAGTATTGATGTGTTCTTATTTTGTTATGAGCCGTACATGGATTTAAATTTACACTAATAGCAAGAAATCAGAGAAAAGGGTGATGAGACATTCAGAGATACATAAGTTTTGTGATGCAACACTGAGAAGAACGCTTGAAGGACTAAAGAGTTATTATAATGATGTCAAGTATGGCTATGTGCAAAAAGAACTCACAAATGATGAAGTTGAGTTTCTTGAGTTGTTTGAAGAAGAGATTAAAGTTCGATTAAATTATCAAGATCAAATGCAGGAAGATTGATGGAGATTGTACGTTGTTGGAAAAGACCACTTGGACCAAGGAGGGAACGCCCAGAATAATCGACCCTTAGGGGGAGATTGTTAGGTTTATGGAAAAATGTCGATTATGTGGTTGATTTTAATTATATTTTGCTTTAGTTTAATATAGCTTGTATTAAGGTTTATTATGCTTTTATAGTAATAAATAGCATAATAACAAAGTCCTAGGGACTAGTATTGTTAAGTGTAGTAATATTAAGGAGGGAAAAGCCTCCCTCCTTATTGCTATAAATAGCCTCCTAATCTTCATTAGAGGGGTGATGCTCTTGTAAATAACTCTCATTTTTTCGCTCCATAATAAGATTTGGATTTCCCTTTACTTGCCCTTACTCTCTCTAATCTTACATGTTGATATGATTGATTCAAGATTCATGTAACCTATCACTCTTTACTACAATTTCAAAGTATGGCTTCAATGAAATACTGCGACAAGCATAACCAAGTGGGATTATTAAAGAAACTTGAAGAAAGTACAGGGTTTGTAGAGATAGTAGACTTTTTAAAAGGTTTGCATATCAGGTATGCTTGACACACAATTCACTATTCATGACTCCTTACGTCAAACAGTTTTGAGACTGCAACTGCCTCAACTCTTGCTATTGGGACTCTAGAAATTAGAGCAAACCATGATCTATTGTTATACAATCACTGTGGCATCTTGTTCGAAAGTAAACTTCAATTTAGCAAATGCTTCGGGATTTCCATGAAGCCAAATTACAGTGATCTTTTGTATGAGAGGGTATATGGGGTATCCCAGCTGGCAAGGTACTTTTACATTTTGGAAATGGTCATTTTACACCCCATTGAGATTTTTAGTCCATCATATTTTACATTGAATGAGTCCTAAAAGTGGTGGATGGGATCAATTTGGTAGCAATCTTGCGACTGCTTTGATTTGTCTTTCTACTAGAGGGATTTATAACTTTTCAAAATTAATCTTTGATGGAATAGTGGCAAACTTGAAAAGTAAAACATAAGTTTTTGATGAACCCTCGATTTCTTACAATTGATTTTGGAAATACAAATGAGATTACCATCCTTATGGCTATTGTATTGACCAAAAAGATTTTTGGCAACATGAAAAAGGGTTTTAGAGGGGTACCTAGACCTTTATTTCCTGTAATGTTGCATGTTGTTGCTGTGGATCAAAGCTGGCGGCAAAAAGAACAAAGATATATTAAGCGTGGATCAAACCATTACATTCATGGAACATTCCATCTTCATCTCACCCACCTGTCATATCTGCAACCACTACATGTATTTGAAGACACTGTAGTGTGTGCCAACACCTCACCCTAAATCACATTTACCTGAACCTGACAGTGAACCCATTGAGCACACTTTTGAGCAACCATCACCTGAACTCCAACCACTTTTCAATAGATAGGACAACTGTAAGTTCCACAATCACAAGATCCTACTCACCCTCATGTGGCAGAAGAAAGAACAATGTCAGTGGATAACCTGCTTCAATTGGTTCCCAAGTTGCTCACAAAGGTTGATAGTTTAGAGACTGAACTAAAGTAGACTAAGTTGACCATGGGAAAAGCACTTGTGAAATTGGTAAAAAAGGTAAAGAAGATAGAAGATGCTCTTAAAAGGAGGCGTGTGGTTCTACCTGATTCAGAGGATGAGGATGCTGAAATTTCTTCCAAACAGGGGAGGAATTTACAAGAGGAAGATTTGGATGAAATGGTTAGGAATATGATGAAGGATAAATCAGAGGTTTTTAAGACTCCTACACAAAGCAAAACTTCAGGGGAGGAAGATATGAGCCCTACAACCTTGAAAGCAGCTAAAACTCTGTCAAAGGTTGCTTCTTCAGAGGTCTAAAGTCAGTTGTTAAGGGTTTAAAAAGTTACAAGAGGAGAAAAGAGTCCATGGAAAAGATATTGATACTGGTTTGAAGATATAGTATGGTATTTTGAGATTATTAGTTACTGGTTTGGAAGTTTAATAATGGTGGCTTAGGATGTTAGTACTGGTTCTAGTGGGACTAATTAGTTCGCTAGAGGCCAAAGGAAGGAAATGCTCCAATGATTGTTGAAGAACTCAAGCTCCCAAAAGAAACTAAAGAAACAAATTCAACAAGGGGGGGGGGGGAAGAAGCTAGTATTTGCAGAAGCAATAAAGATTGCAAAACGCCTTAGAGAAGAAGGAAACTGCCAAACAAGTTCATTTTGGTGCACATCTTGCTAAAAGAATGAAAGAAAGTAAGTATTAACTGAGCAACAAACATATGATAAGCTAAAGTTCAATTTGAAGTCAACATTCACTGAAGAAGATTGGGATGCCATTAGAGCTAAGCTTGAAGCTAATGCAGAATTGACAAAGAATGTGCTAGGGAAAGAGTTGCCAGAAGAAGACTTTGTAAAGAAGATGGTAGAGTTAGTAAATCAGAGAAAGAAGTTGTTTGCAGAAGAAAGAGCTAAAGCAAGAAGAAGTAAGCCTATGACCCAATCACTGCTTAGGAACTACATGATGACGTATTTGAAGAATCAGGGGACATGGAAGCTTACACAATTAAAGAAGTTGTGTTTTGAAGAAGTGAAAGAAGAGTTTGATAAGTTGGTCAAGCAGGTTGAATCTTTTGTTCCTATAAATATTGAAGCTAAAAAGGCACAGTTGAAAAGATATGAAGAAGAGCTTCAGACAAAAATTTCAAAGAAATAAAGGATTGATGTTTCAGATACAGAAGAAAAAGTTGGCAAAGTGAAAGAAGAAGAGCCAGTAAAAAGAGTAGGAAAAAAAGAAGCACAAGCTAGAAGGTTATAGTATTGACAAGAGGATCCACAAGGTGATTCAGAGACTAATAAAGAGGATATCAGTAGAAGCGATGAATCCTACTCTTTGGATACAAAAATCTAATATTGTGCAATTGGAAGATATTTCAAACAGGTGAAGAAGCATTTATCCAGATATAGACCCTAATCGGAGATGATAAAGTTTATTTGTGCTGTGGGAGCTATATTTAAAGACTTCACAAAAGAGGATCTTATTGAGCTCTACAGGTTGGTTATGCAGAAATATGGAACAAATAGGCTTGAAGATGCTTATGACAGAGTACTATGGAGTGATCTCAGGACTATGTTTGATCCACCTCTCAATGAAGATGCTATTTAGAGCTTACCACTACAGTAAAAGATGATTAGTTGGAGATATTATGACAAGTGTGCAGTACATTGTCTAACCTTGGAGGCATGCAATATTTATATGTTAGCAGATAGGAAGTATCCTCTGTCAAAAGATGCCTGCCAAGTGATGCTGAAAATGAAGCTTCTGGATGGAAAAATGAATGAAGTTTGTTATAAATTTTTGAAGATGATTGAGAAGCAAGCTGGTGTTAAAAAGTGATGAAGTTATCAGTAGCTGTGGACATATGTTGGAAACTGTAGACTATAATAGAAGAGAGAAGGGTTTGAGTGTTGGCTAACCACCACACAACAAATGGTCATCAGTTCACCATGCTTAATAGGCATAAGGACTGGCTAGTCCAAAGCAAACAGCTAAGGATAGGCATAAAGACTTCTCAAATCCGTTGATGGTTGACAGTTTACCAAAAACTATATGGTAATTAACTCACCATGTTTTTAAAACAAAGAGTTAGCTACTCTAGAGCAAACGGTATCATGGTATAGAGTAATCAAAATCCGTTGTTGATAGCTGATGATTTTGCTAAAAAATCATATGGCTATTCAACTCACATGTTTCATGTACTAAGAGTCTGAAATGGTTTTCAATTGTACTTGGTTTTTTAACCGAACTTTGGACTCTTAGGGTTAAGGATGATCTTTTGTCCATTTACTGAGGTGTTTAGAGATTGGAGCGTCTGAGTGCACAGTAGTAGAGATAACATCCGATGACGAGGATTCTTCAGAAACAATTTCTGGAATTAGAATGCCAAAATAAGGATCGTTACTCATATGTGCATCCTCAAGATCATGCGACTCTTCTTCAGCACAGAGAGGAATTGTTTGGGACTATGAATATGGAGTGGTTTGTGAGGTACTTGGTGAGGGTGCATCTTGATCAACAGTTATTGAGGAAGGTGAACCAGTTGACTCAACAGGAACTGGAGAGGCAACACTAGCTGGAGGAGAGAAGAACTCATCAAACACTAGTTGAAACACAAGATCCCATTCATGCCTCGATGGTGGTACAAACGGTGATGAAGGAGGAGGGTTTGGAACGAGTCCTAAACTGGGTGTTGCAGGAGTCATACATTAAAGTCCGGGTCCTGAACCGAGTTGTTTAGAAGCCATTGCTGTCAGCTCATCAAAATCAACATGGATGGTTTCAATGATTTTTCAGGTACGTCTGTTGTAAATATGGTAAGCTTTCTTCTTGGGTGCATATCCAATGAAAATACCTATATCAACTTTAGCTTGAAGTTTGCCCAAATTCTCACTATCATTGTTTGGGTAGCAAAGTGCACCAAAGACATAAAGGTAGGATAAATCGGGTTTTCTATCATGTAAGAGCTCATAAGGAGTTTTTCCATGGCGACGTCGTATAATGGATCGGTTTTGGGTGTAACATGCGGTAGCTACTGCCTCTGCCCATAAAAATAAAGGAGCTTGTGCGAAGATTAACATTGTACGAGCGGCTTCAACAAGCGTACGATTTCGCCTTTCAACAACATCATTTTGTTGTGGGGTTCGCGCAACCGATGTTTCATGAGAGATGCAAACTTGTTCATAGAAGTCTCGCAGGGTTTGATTAAGAAACTCAGTTCCGTTATATGTACGAATGTTCTTGACAATTGCATTCAATCTTACTTGTATCATTTTCAGAAACTTGATTATAAAATCAGGAGCTTCATCCTTTGATGCTAGGAACTTCACCCATGTGAACTGAGAGTAATCATCCACAATGATGAGGATGTACTTTTTCCCATTTACACTTGCAACACACATAGGCCCATAAAGATCCATGTGCAGAAGATATAGTTTTTCTTGATTGGTGTCTTCAGATTTAGATTTATGTGATTGTTTTTTGCTTTTCCCATGGCACATGCAGAACACAAATGGTCCTTTTTAAATTTAATTCTGGGAAGACCACGTACTAGACCGTGTCTAGCCAAGTGATTAATAGCATGAAAATTCAAATGAGATAGACGACGGTGCCATAACCATGACTTAGTCTTTCTGGCTTTTGACAAGAGACATATAGGAGAAGACGTCATTATATCCCCATTGGACAGAGAATACAGGTTAGTTCCTCGAGAACCTAAGAGTAAATCAACACATTCCAGATTACGAACAAAGCATGTGTGTTTTCAGAAGGCTACTTCAAGATCTGAGTCGCAGAATTAACCAACTGAGAATAGATTGTGTCCTAGTCCTTCCACATAATAAACCCTTGAAATTGTGACGTTCCCTATCTGATAATCACCATATCCCATAATCTTTGCAACTTGGTCGTGACTGAATTTGACAGTACCGAGAAATTTATGAACGAAATTGGCGAGCTGAGAGCGATCTCCGGTCATGTGCTTGGAGCATCCAAAGTCCAAATACCACAAGACGATTTGGACAACCTGCAGTCGATAAGAGAAAAAGATGGAGCAACTGAAATATCAGATCCTCGAGATGTATTGGGTTCCATTCTGTTAGCAGTCATAGATTTTACAACCTTAGGTTTGCTATTTTGAACAGATTTAGGTACTTTAGGTCTCCTGGTATACACTCTAGTTACTACATGTTTTGGTGCAACTACTTCAAGAGGAATGGGAACCCTAAGTGTCACTTTATTAGTGGTGGTTATCCTAGTTAAAGGGTATGTATTTCCAACTAAGGTGAAAGTCCTTCTAGTGGGTTTCCATTTATATCCAACAGAGTTAAACACTTTTCCAGTAGGTTTCCATTATTTTCTCTTTTTATTTTTCTTAGAGGCAGATTTAGCACGCACATTCATACTATTCACATAATCAATTAAACACATAGCATGATTAGCATCAAACAAACATTCATTGCATACAGAACAAAGAGCCTTGACACCTTTAACAGGATGCTTAACATGTTCATTACAGACATTTTTAGATTCAGAGTTCCTTTTATTCAAACTAGATTTAACTTTCCTAGATTGGACTTCTACTTTATTCTTCTCATTACTACTTGGTGTTCGCGAAATCCTATCATTCTTTGTATTGCCTGAAGGCTTTGATCCGCTAGCACTAGTAGAAGGGTTTACTCCTGTAGAAGACAATACATGTCTGTTAGTTACTTTGGGAATGTTGCCTGATGATGTGATAATGTCAGCAAATCGAACTGTTTTCTTCTTGTTAATAGGCGTGACCGCAACTATATTTTCACTAGGTTTGTGAATTAGTATCTCTAATATAACCCAGCAAATCTTGAATTAGCTTAACATACATACATGCTGAGTAAGATGCACTATCTAAAGGGTTTCGTAATTTAGCTTGTTCAACTACCTCCCTAAGAATAGCAGCTTGTTCCATAAAGTTGTTTATACGTCTGTTTTAAATGCTCGTTTTCAACAATTAGTTTTGTTGCCCTATGTTCCAGTTCAATGTTGATAGTCTTAATTTTATCAAATTCCTTTTCACACTTTCACTGGTCGAAGTGTCATTGACACGCTTAATGTGTGCTTTCAACTTCTTGATTGTCGTGTCTTTTGCTTGAAGCTCAGCTTTCAAATTGTTCAATTCAAATAATTGATCAAATGAAGGTTCAGTTTGGTTCACATATGTGTTATGCTTTTGAAAAATTTCTTTATTGAGTTGCATTGCAATTTCAAGAGAAATGCAGTGTTGTTCAAGTTTAGAAAATCTTTTAAAAAGTCTATTATACTAATCTTTTCCAACCATGTTGTGTTGTTTGATAAGCTCAGCTTTAAGTTCCAGACACTTGTTGCACATTTCAACATAATTCACAGAATCATTCATGACAACAGAAGAATTCACTTTCACAAAAGTATTCACATCCACAGAAGAATTCACAACAATATTCATAATATCTTAAGAAATGATTTGATCCAAGAGTCGATCGTTTTCAATCAAAAATTGTTTCTTTTGAATTTTAAAACACTGTGTGTCTACATGATATTGTTGAACAACAGCTTCCATCTGGTTAAAAACTGTTTGTACTTTCGTTACCTCATTAACAGATCTTTATCAAAAACATTAAATATGTCTTTTAAAGTCTTTAAAAATGGAATTATTTCATTTTGAAAAACAGCTTTAGTGTGTTTAAACTCCCATTCCCCTTCTGTTAAAGCATTGGGCGTGATCCACTTTTTCACCACATTGTCAAATTGGCCAAGATGGTATTTAAGCTTTTTAAGGCTTGTATTAACCAGGCTTACCTTAGGAAGTTCCCGATGAGCCTCAATTTTAACAGGCGAAGAAGCAGATTGGTCAGTAATATGGTGTAAAGCTTGTTCATCAGACAGTTCTCGTTGTGGGACAAAACATTTACCAAAACCATTTACTAAAATCATTCAGACAATCATATTTAATTCAGCATAATTCATATTGGGTTAGTGTTAACTTTCTTTCTAAGACCATTGGAGTCACTTTGTTTTTAAAACATTTTGGATCGACTCTCGGCCTCAACATCACAGTTTCTTCAGAATCAACATTTTGAATCACATGGAGTTTCTTAAGCAATAACATTAACATCAGATAGCATTGGCCAATATGCTGAGCTTTCTTAAATAAAAGATTGAAAACCAAGAGCTTGTTTCATGTTGTTTATCATAGAAACCATGTGTTTTCGTGAGATATGCACAGTTTAACCATTACCTAATTTATAAACAATGTTGTCCATTTCCTATAAACTTCTTTTCCACAGCAATTTTTAGTATCAACAATTCTAAGCTCTTTTTCTGTTGATATCGGTTTAGAAAACATTAAATGTTTTGTGTACAATTCCTTTTCTTTGATTGTTTATGAAAGAGTTTTGTTAAGACAATTGTATAATTTCTTTTTCAGAATCTTCAAACTGTGTATTGGTTCTCCCGAATTAATCATCTATTATAAGCTTTTCTAGTACCTAAATCCATATTTTGTCTTTCTTCCGAGCAAATTTATACCCGTTCCTATGTATCTTTCAAGCTCAGCAGAATAGGATTCATTGGCAATTAAAGGTACCATTATTGACCTTATACAATTAGTTACTTGATTTGACAGTTGGTTTCAAACACAGATAATAGCAAGGCATCTTGTTTGTGCAAAAGAAATTGTATCTAAACACGCATATTTGATTCAATCAAAACGAAGAGTAACGAATGAGATATGACTATCATATGTATCTCATTCTCTGGATGTTTTCACAAAATAGTCGGTGCAAATACAATCTCTTGCACACATTTGATTTAGCAATCATATTAAGTGTTTGTCATAGATTGGGCCTCAAGAGAAATCTGATCCGTAACTGAGACATAATGGCCATAAAACTTCTTTGGTTGTATAGAACTTATCACAGGCAGAGATACATTGCATCCAAGATCCTATGCTTGATAATCTACATTTGTGTATGACCGACTGTAACGGACCTTCTGCAAACCAGGATCTGCCTAAGATAGTGCCAAATCTTCCTCAATAAAACTGTACCATTTCCTTAGCTTTCGGATCAATAGAAACGTTTTCCCTAACCACGTGCATCCTTTTCCTCGTTGGCCCCTTTTTGGACATGTCTTGCCATATACCTTCCCATTGCCTCAGTTAAACACTTTACAACCCTTTGTTAGCCGAATAATTCCCTCCGTATCCTGAAGTATAACTCTGCTCCTGAAGTACCACACAGTAAGAATTTAGATCTCCCCTGAAGAGGTACACAGTCACCCTCTATCATACATAATATGCTTGTTACTTGGTTTGATAATTTCTTAGCTATTATTGTAGATGGGAAACAGAAGGACCATATAGATAAAATAACATCATTTTAGTATTTGCAGATCAATTAGGGTCATCTCCTTGCTTAAATACAAGAACGTTTAAACCGATCTATTTATGAAATTCAGTAAGGTGTGTTGGTTTTGATGTAGCACCGATAGAGACAGTATATTTCAATATGAGGAACAATTTAGGGTTTTTGATAACCTCTTATTGAACTTTGATGAGGTAAGCATTGGATACAGTCTATGTATGTGATGCATATGGTGTGATGATAAGTAGTTAGATAATGTTTATGGAATGATTTGAGTCCATATTGAGGACACTGAGATAGTAAAAACGTTTTGGGCTGTTGAAACTAGGATCTGTTGTATGAAACTGATAATGTTGATGGTGAGACGGTGTTATTTGATTATTTGCAACTAATCAATGGATATTGACATTCCACAAATCACTCCATAAAGTCAGGAAGTAATTTTGGGAAAATATACAATCCCTAACAATCAGGGATTTATATTAAAACATATCCTTTCCCAAACCACGACTTATCATCATAACTGCTTCCAAATCTGTGAATTCATAACCAATCTGCCAATAATCACGTAGGCCCATGTACATACCATATGACTAGCAGATCCAACCATATACACACAGACGCAGCCATCATTCACACCTACACACACATCCTTTAACAACCTGTTGCGACTTTTCTTTTAAACCTGCTGTTTTCTTTGTAACTACGACCACCTGCTGCTGTTATCACACGTACACCAGCAGACCCATAAAGTAGATAAACTAAAACAGCAGAAACAAACATATAACTCATACGGATACCTTTTTTTAAGTATCCAGACGACGCCTTAAAAGTGTCACAAAATCATCGCAAAATCTGTCACAAAACAGCATCTCCTTTCTCCCATATGCTTTAGCAACACATGATTTGTCACTGTTCTGTCGCTAATCAGTCACATAGCTGTTGCAAAACTATCATAGATCTGTCCCATATCCATCAGCGACACTTTCTCTGTAGCAAAGTTGTCGCTAATTCATGGATCCTCTCATTACATTGCTGCTGTTTGTTGATGCTGCTTCATGAACAAACAACCTGCTGCTTCATTATTATCAACCGATCTGCTGCCATACACGAATTAGGGTTCGGGGAGAAACCCTGCTGCCTTTTAATAATAATAACAGAAAAATAAATTACACAGGAAAACCTTATTAAACCCTAGATCGAGAGCCACGAGGCTCTGATACCACTTGTAGAATCCAAGATCTGGACTCAACTAGGGTATAATAACAATGATCAAAACACAGCGGAATAATAATTAAGAACAAGATCAAAGTTACCAATAAGGTTTTCTTTATTGAACATAATAAAGAAACTACTATTACTACTACACTACACACGCTCTATGCGTTTTTTAGACTCTCATTGGAGAAGTCTGCTATCAATGGATGGATTGTAACCTAGACGCCTATCCTCTTTATATAGTAGAGGATGGTTACAAACCCTAGCTTACTAACAAAGCTAACTATTACATAATTGGTCCTTCATTGTTTCTTATTTCTTCATTTCGTCTAAAAGGTTTTGTAATCTTCAATTCTGTAATTCCCAACAATCTTCCCCTATTTGATATTACAAAACAACCTGCATGAAGAAACAATGCTTGAATCATGAACTCAGTAGCATAGATCATCTCTTCCTTTAGTGCGAAAAAGACATGCTTATTATAATATCATGTAACAAAATGTCTTTGGATAATTCTTGTAGTCAATATATGCATGGCGATTACATGCAATGGCCGATAGTCTCGGTGAGCTCAGACGGATCAACCAGAAACCACTCAATGCTTATGATCATTCGAATTTTGTGATGATCATATCATGAACTGTATGGTATCATATGCCCCCCAAAATATTTGTAAAGAGCGCGTAACTGTTCCAATCAAGAATCATATCATGCACTGAATCTCCAAAACGAACTATACACATCATCATTGTTCAAGATCCAAGGGCGTCTGAGGACCTATAATACTAGCAGCAATAACAAACAGTATCGGACAAGGCAAGCAGAAGAAACCATAAGCAGACCAGTAGGAACCACAAAGCCTACCAGCAGGAACTACCAGCAGGAACCATGAACTACCAGCAGGAACCATGACCAACAATCAGCAGGAACATGATGAAACCAGCAAGAACCAAGTGACCAGTAGGAATTACCGAGTGTGATCAGAACAAATGAATATGCTTACATGTACTCAGATTCAGCCCAGCAAGAAATATGGGAAGAATATAATTCCTATAAATCTGGTACATTCCACAAATCACTCCATAAAGTCAGGAAGTAATTTTGGGAAAATATACAATCCCTAACAATCAGGGATTTATATTAAAACATATCATTTCCCAAACCACGACTTATCATCATAACTGCTTCCAAATCTGTAAACTCATAACCAATCTGCCAATAATCACGTATGCCCACATACATACCATATGACTAGCAGATCCAACCATATACACACAGACGCAGCCATCATTCACACCTACACACACATCCTTTAACAACCTGTTGCGACTTTTCTTTTAAACCTGCTGTTTTCTTTGTAACTACGACCACCTGCTGCTGTTATCACACGTCCACCAGCAGATCCATAAAGTAGATAAACTAAAACAGCAGAAACAAACATATAACTCGTACATATACTTTTTTTTAAGTATCCAGACGACGCCTTAAAAGCGTAACAAAATCGTCGTAAAATCTATCATAAAACAACATCTCCTTCCTCCCATATGCTTTAGCGACACATGGTTTGTCACTGTTGTGTCGCTAATCAGTCACATAGCTATTGTTTGTTGATGCTGCTTCATCATTATTATACGATCTGCTGCCATACACGAATTAGGGTTCGGGGAGGAACCCTGCTGCCTTTTAATAATAATAACAGAAAAATAAATTACACAGGAAAACCTTATTAAACCCTAGATCGAGAGCCACGAGGCTCTGATACCACTTGTAGGTCTCAGCCCTAGATAGATCTTTTAAGCCTGTGAAGGATATAGAGTACTAATGTAATCAAAAGTAACTCTGTGAGAGACTCTAACAAAACAATCTATTGTTCATGCGGAAAATAAACAATAGTGCTAAAGAAGAATTACTAAAAACAATACTTTGATCCTCTATGGATCTTTTCTATCAATTGTAAAACTGTTTCTTGATTGTTCAATCGTCTATCAAACCTAAACCGTGTGGTTTCATTTATAGATATGAAACCCTAAACTAATTCTCCTAGAATTACGTTTTCATGAGTCTATCTATTACTTCTCATGTCTATCCATACTAGAACTTATCCCAGAGTCACTACGTTACTCTACCAGGACTAATAATATAACCAGCAGGAACTATATACCTGCCAGTAGGAACTTTAATACTAACAGTAGCAATTACTCTACCAGTAGGAACTACATACCTACCAGTAGGAACTAATAAATACAAATATACCTAACAATCCTCCCCTAAACTGGAATTTGACATAGTTAACTTCCAGTTTCCTAGATAGATCTTCAGTCTTTAAAGCTTTGAGGATTGAAACAGCAACAAAAACAGCAGCAACCAAATTGATTGACCTTTAAACATCTTTAACACTTCAATCTTTAAGCAGCAACCAACTTTGGACCACCGCAGCAACATCCATCAATTCAGGGTTACATACGATTCTCATCACATCCCATGGTGTGTTAACTCCGGGGAGAGGTGAATCATAGAAAGTAAATGGATTTGATGAAGCCTTTACCAAGTAGCCATTAACTCTTGGGCTAGCCAATCTATTGGGTCCTAGAAAAAGGAATGCCATGGAAGATTGGAACCATTTTCAACCACTCCAAACTTGAATCATAGTGGGTTGAGTACTATATGACTTTGGGCAAGTCATCACAGCCATAAACGGATTTGGATAGCCTTTACCACATAGCCGTTTGCTTGTGGGCTAGACAATCCTTGGGACCCAGAAAGGGTTACTCCCATGGTGGATTGCAAACCATCTCAACTTATTGGTACATGAAACATTGGTCAGTTGAGAGACCCTATGGTTTTAAGCAAACCATTACAGCTATATCAATTCATTCTGGTACAAGACCTGGGAATTGAAACCAAAACTCAATTAATTCTAGCCTGAAGGCCTGGCAATTGAGAGCCATGGTTCAATTATTTTTAGCCATAAGGCCTGGGAATTGATACCCATAAGGATGTTGCAACCCAAAAGAGAAACTTTGAAAACAAGGTGCCATAAAACCATTTTGCACCAAAATATTGTATCACATGAAAAACAAATGTGGAGCCAAAAAGGATTTAAGCTCAGTTGCATATCATGAAAAACAAACAGTGTGATGCCATCCAAAAACCTCAAAAACCTCAAAAACCATCTAACAGTACCTGCAACAATCAAAACTATACATACCAAAAGAAACAGAGTATATACAAAACAGTAACATTGTACCAGACTTATATAGAGGGAACACAAGAAGCAAGCTGATTCTTGAAGAATTGAATCAGTTGCACAGCATGTGTCATGTCATTCCCTATACCATCTATCTCCACTTCCAACTTATGCTTCAGTATCTTCTTCATGAGTGAAGCAGAGAGAGGATACGGTGTATCTAAAAACATGTATAAGATCTTGCCAACAAATGTTTCTAGCACATGAACACCAGAAAATGGAAACAATTTCCAGCTGTGGATAACCCACTCCTGTTGATCATTCCAAACTTCAACACTTGAACCACCAGTAGTAGATTCAAACAAAACATGAAGATCTCCCCACAAAATTAATCTATTACCAGCTAGAGGGTTGACTTCATAATGCTTAACAACCAAGCCATATAACTTGGACAGATCCTGTCGATCAATCAAGTGCAGAATCTCTCGAAGATGAGTAAAGTATTTGGAAGTTTTATCAGTGAAGTATAAAGCATTTACATCACCCAAGCCAGTAGGAATAACTTCCCATGCAGCAAATATATGCCAAAACAAAGGGTCGGTGTCATCATCAGAAGCATCAGAGACATCATCAGATAGCACGGTAATGAAGGATGTATCAGGAGCATGCAAATCCACTTCAGAAGAGGGCATCTTCCTTGGTGCTAGTGACTTCCTCTTGGTGTTATATGTCTTGATATCAGCATCAAATGATTGACTTCTTGTCCTAGGTCCAGATGACCTCGAAACAAGGGTAGCAAAAGGTGGTGTAGGAGCAACCGTTGGATCAACAGATGTATCAGGTGTAACATCAGGGTGTGATGAAGCCTTGGGTGAGTGTGGAGGAGTATCAACAAAAGGTGATTGGTGTACATCAGGTGTA
The DNA here is from genome assembly GCA_026074375.1 of Tanacetum coccineum. Lineage (NCBI taxonomy): Eukaryota > Viridiplantae > Streptophyta > Magnoliopsida > Asterales > Asteraceae > Tanacetum > Tanacetum coccineum. Next base: position 44,036 of record BQNB010039940.1, read on the forward strand.
ACACCAGCAGATGATTGATGTGTAGCAGCAGGAACAGGAGTTTGTGGAGCTGCAGAGGATTTTGACTTCTTAGATCCAGGTTGTTCCACATCAACACCTGGTCTTTTAAGTGACCTCCTTAGATTCTGTGCTTGCAGATCAGCAGCAGCATTCCTAATCTTATCAAACTCAGCTTTGAGTTGATCATCAGTGAATGTCTTCACATACTTCAAAGTCCATCCTGTGGAATAAATTGCAGAACTCTGATTTTTGACAAAGGTTCGCATAAAGTGCTTTTGTTATGCAAAAGTCATTGGCTTATTGATTTTATCTTAGAACCTTTGAGCAGCAAACTTTCGTCTCCTGTCAGCAATTATAGTTGCCATCCTTGCTGCAAAATTGTCCTCATTTACATCCGGACCAAGTAGATCAGCAGTAAGTCCTTTATTTGCATGTACTTGTCCCATGATGTCTGACCAATCATCATCATTGTAATACTTGGCAGAATTGATCACATCCTCTTGCCTTTTCTTCTTCATTTCCTCTTGTACTCTAGCCAATTCAGCTTGTTCTTCTTCATAAAGTTTCCTTGCAGCCTCTGCTCCCAACCGGTCCTCCTCCATCTGTCTAAATGACCTTTCTTTTATCGGAGGATCTTCCTCTAACATTGGAGATTTACCCTTGTTAGAGGGATCAGCAGAGAAAGTAGAATCAGTACCAGATGGAACATCATTTCCATGAACAAATGCATCAGTGTGAATGGAGGAACTAGGAGGAAATCCAGTCGCTTGAGTGGCATCAGCAGGAACCGAAGAAGTGTCAGCAGCAAAAGCAGCTGCCTTAGCTAGCTTGATCAACGAATCCACATCTTGTGCCTCATCTTCCTCGTTGTCAGAATCACTTAAAATTACATTCCTTCCCCTTGCTTTGAGTTTTGACTCCAAAAGTTTCACTCTCTTTACCAGCTTCTCCATCACATCCTTAAACAATAGCTTGTGAGCTTAAAGCTCAGATTCCACACTTTCAAGTTTCTTCCCTTGTTCAGACACTAAAGAGTACAAAGCTGTTAGATTATGAGGGTCCGCAGCACCTCCTGAGGTTGTACCTTCAGGTGGAGCTGCAGTGGACCTAGAAGGAGAAGCAAAGAAAGATCCACCCAAGGGATCATATGCCACAGTAGGGTCAGGATTTGAATCATTGTCCTTTGAAGAAGACTCAACATGAGGGTTAGAAGTTAGACCCTGCTGATTCACTTGAGCACTAGGAGAAGTTGGTATTGGTCTGGGTGGTTTTGAAACTGGCTCATTCAGTTTAGCAGCTGGAGTAGTGGGTGTTGGTCTTGGTGATGTTGATCTATGATCATGAGGAGAAGCAGTTTGGTGCACAGGTTCGGTAACAGTTTCATGGTCAGTCTGAGGGTTGGGTGGTGCTGCCTCCCCTGATGTTCCAGCTGCAATGGCAGCTTGAGGAGGAGGGAGCATTGCAGCCACCAATGGCATATGGTCTCCATGAAAATTCAGTCTCATATTTGCAAACATCTTGCTGGTCAGTCTAATTGCATGGTATGGTTTGGTATGCCTAGTTTCTATGTCCAGTATCATTTGTAGAAACCTAGGAAACATCAAAAATTTCTTAGAATTATTAATGTTATTTACCATCCCAGTAAAGATATAGCGAGACCAATTGTACTTCTTTCCCTCACACAAACAGATTAAAGCAATAGCCAAAGGGCTTCCAAACTGATCCCAACTCCCGGACTTAGTACTAAGACAATGTAAGAGAGTATGTATCAGGAACCTCCACTGAGGTGAGAATTTGTTCTTATGAAAGGTCAACTTTCCCTCAGTGGGGTAACCTAGATTATCCATGCCTAATAATATGTCAGGTATAGGCATATCCACAATGCCCCCCTCATCATGTAACTGCAATTGACTCCTCACTAGTGATTCAGTGATTGTGTAAGGAGTCCCATCAATGGTGACCACAATAGCTGGTGGACCTAACTCAGATGATCAGAGTGGGGCCATAGACCAGAATTGGGTTATTAGGGAATCATAGATGAGTGGGTCAGTTACAAGAGTATACCTAATGTAGGAATCACGTAAAAAATCAATAACCTAATGATAGTCGGAACTCCCTTTGGGTTTCTCCAAAAATCCAATCCTGTTGTGCTCATCGCGATATTTGAGGGCAGCCATTGATTCGACGGTAGCTTGAATAGGGTTGTGTGTTAATGCTAGTGTTAGAATGCAAGAGAGTTGCTACTGGTGGTAATACTGGTTTCTACTGGCTGCACAATTTCTACTGGTTGTCTTTCTGGTTTCTGCTGGTAGCGTTGTTCCTGCTGGTCTTGTTAATTTTTCGTTAGGGTTGACTTTTCTTTAATCGAGTAACTTAAATTGAGTTTTATTATATTTCAATAGTAAAGCTGAGATAAGTGGGCATTTAATTGATCAAAGGGTTATCTATTTAAAGGGTTAATCACTGTTTGCCCTCATTTTTACAATTACCTTTGAGATCAAACCCTAATTTTTACAGCCCTCTTTATTCATTCCACTCACCCTTCGAAATTGTGATTCCTACTACCCACCAGTAGCAACTCTCTTGCATTCTAACACCAGCATTAACACACAACCCTATTCAAGCTACCGTCGAATCAATGGCTGCCCTAAAATATCGCGATGAGCACAACAGGATTGGATTTTTGGAGAAACCAAAAGGGAGTACCGATTATCATCAGGTTTCTACAACTGATATTGGACATAGAAACTAGGAATACCAAACCATACCATGCAGTTAGACTGACCAGCAAGATGTTTGCAAATATGCGACTGAATTTTCATGGCGACCATATGTCATTGGTGGCTGCCATGCTTCCTCCTCCTCAAGCTATGCAAATAAAGGACTTTCTACTAATCTACTTGGTCCGGATGTAACTGAGGACAACTTTGCAGTAAGGATGGCAGCTATTATTGCTGAAAGGAGAAGAAAGTTTGCTGCTCAACGATTCTAAGATCAGATACATAAGCCAATGACTTATGCACAACAAAGAGATTATATGAGAACCTTTGTCAAAAACCAAAGCTCCACCATCTACACAACAGGTTGGACATTAAAACATGTGCGGTCCACAAAAATGGATGGCTTATAAAATCTGTTGATGGTTGCCAGGTTACCCAAAACTGGATGGTTATCACTTGCCATATTCTTGAAATGAAAAGTGGCTAGTCCTGAGCAAACCGCTCCAGGTAAAGACATATTGTATTCAACCCACTATGATTAAACTTTGAAGTGGTTGAAAATGGTTCCAATCTTCCATGGCATTCCTTTTTCTAGGACCCTATAGATTGGCTAGCCCAAGAGTTAATGGCTACTTGGTAAAGGCTTCATCAAATCCATTTATTTTCTATGATTCACCTCTTCCAGGAGTTATGTTGCTAGCGGGTATGTAGTTCCTGCTACTTATTAGTTCCTGCTGCTTATGATATTCGTCCTGGTAGAGTAAAGTAATTACTCCAGGATAAGTTTAGTTCGTTTAAACTATGGATAGGCATGAGAAGTAATAGATAGACTTATAGAATCGTAATTCTAGGAGAATTAGTTTAGGGTTTCATATCTATAAATGAAACCACACGGTTCTTAGGTTGGGGGGACGAGAGAACAATCAAGAAATAGTTTTATGATTAATAGAAAAGATCCATAGAGGATCAAAGTATTGTGTTTAGTAATT
>BQNB010039941.1:4678-47743 GCA_026074375.1 Tanacetum coccineum
CAGGGTATTCAACAGTAGAACTAGGATAGTAAAAGAGAACCTACATGTTAAGTTTAGTGAAGAAACACCTAATATTGCAGGAAATGGACCTAATTGGCTTTTTGATTTAGATGCTTTAACAATATCTATGAATTATAAGCCAGTTGTTACAGGGAATCAAACTAATGGCAATGCAGGTACCAAAGAAAACATTGATGCAAGTCAAGCTAGGAAGAAGATAGTACCTGATCAAGAGTATATACTGCTACCATTGTTGACATCTGATCCATCACTCTCTAAAAGTTCAAAGGATTCTCCTGATGCTAGATTCAAACCATCAGGGCAGGAGGAAAAGATAGATTTTGAAAATCAAGAGAATGAAGATAGTGAGGTGCCAAATACAGAGGAGCCAAGAATTAATTAGGAGCAGGATGCAAATGTCAGCAGCACTAACAACATTAATAATGTTAGTCTAACTGTTAATGCTGCTGACATAGAAAATAATGCTGTTGATGAAAATATAGTATATGGATGTATTGATGATCCAAATATGCCTAATTTGGAAGAGATTGTCTATTCTGATGATGATGAAGAAGTTGGTGCAGAGGCTGACATGAACAATTTGGCTACAACTATGCCTGTCAGTCCTATTCTAACTACAAGAGTTCACAAAGATCATCCACTTGAACAAATCATTGGAGATATACAGTCAGCACCTCAAATCAGAAGGATGACAAAGAATGTGACTGAACATGGTATGTTTAGTTCAGTGCAACAGAGAATCAACCATAAAGATTTTCAAAATTGTTTGTCTGCTTGTTTTCTATCACAAGTAGAACCCAAAAAGGTGATCCAAGCTTTAATAGATCCAAGCTGGATAGAAGCAATCAGGTTATTTTTGGCCTATGCATCATTTATGGGGTTTATTGTGTACCAGATGGATGTGAAGAGTGCCTTTTTATATGGTACTATTGAAGAGGAGGTGTATGTGTGTCAACCTCCTTGTTTTGAAGATCCACAGTTCTTTGATAAAGTTTATAAAGGCGCAAGACTGGTGGCGCATCAGCGCTCTGACGCACGTCAAGCAACAGAAGGACATTTTATCTCTTGATATTAGGTGAATACACTCTTTTTGTCGCTTGTTTGCAGGATAGAACGCTCTCTTCAAGTGCAGGTACATCCCGTAGACACCTCTATCAACACTCCCATATAACACACGAAGAATCGAACCAAGACAAACCTAAGAAGAAGTATTGATGGAACATCTCTCTTAGAGAGCAGACAAAAGACAAGAGACGACGAACCCTACGGAGTAAAAGAATATGTGAGAAAGAACATATTATCTTTCTCTTGTGATCTACTGAAAACTGGTGCGTTCGCCTTTTTCCTCTTAAACGAAGAAAAACTTCATTTAATACCCAGCACCACTTACAGTCAAGCGGCGTTCAAGACTATCTGATGACATACAGGCGTCACACGGCTCAGTGAGTTAGAGTGCTTAGCAGGTATTCTGATTCAGCCACAAAACAGTGCCATTATGAGACGTATTAAACATCGAGCCCATCTATACCCGCTTTGATACACTTATTACAACATTAACCTAATTAAATTAGTTCGACTGCTCCGTACACGTGTATCTGTACACACGCTGACTTCGCCACAGTCTCGACTCAATACGTTTAAGAGTGCTATCACTAGAGCACCACACCGCGAGAAGTGAGCGGATTCATTGATAGCTCACTCCTCCTTGAGATATAGAAGACAAGTCTACTCAAGCATTTGTTCTCAATTTTAACCGACTTATGTTGGTCTATTGGTCGTACTATTCCCTTTGTACTGCATGATTGTGTTAGGCATGGGTGAGTTAGCCATCGTCAGAGTGCTTGTCGCAATCTTGACGATTGAGTCGAGTGACGAGTGTGTCCTTCTAACGCCTAGGATCCTCACTCTCTTGCGCAATCTATAGTGCTGCACATGACTCAACATGTGCTCATAGACGTTCTCCGCTGCATGACATCTCTTGGATGCACTGCACAATTCAGAGTTTGCTGTAGTCGTTTGTCTGTATTTGGCAGAGGCATTGTAGTCATGTCGAGAGTATGCTATAGTACAGATTGTAGCGATTGCAGTTGTGGACATGCGATAATCGACGTTGAGGTTGATTAAGGTGATTCTGTAACAACCTGTTTGTATCCTGCAGGTTTACGTTTATAGATGATAAACGATGAAATGATTTTGAAAACTTCAAATTGACATATTTACTTTGCAGTCACAAAAACGAGCGCTTTATTCTGTAGACAGCGAGTTCACAAGGACATTTAAGCTTCTGATTATCAAATCATAGCGACTCTCTAACCGTGGGGGCACATTGGTAGTAATGGTATCGCAAGACCCAAATCAAGTCCCATGTAGGCACACAACAGTCTTTAGCTGATCATATAGAAACTCTCGTAAGTCGACCCGAACAAAGAGCCTTGTGTGTGCGGAGTTGGTATCGACTAGCAAGGCGAACAGCTGAACATACAGGCATGGTAGAGAGACCATATATAATTGGGCTGGTACCAGGACACACACGGTAGACGGTGAAGTAGGCTGGGTAGAATTTGTATATATTGGTACTGTTTAGGCTGTTGGTACGTGAGTCTGGGGCTATATCCGCTAGTATTCAAGTCTGATCAGATAGCGATAGGTGGGCAATACACTGCTATTATTTGTGAGTTGAAATGGCACGCTGGGTAGCGATGAAATGTTCTAGCTGAGATGTGCGTATGGACAAGCAGTTGTATCACGGTGGGTTGGAGGTGTTACGCGAGGGTAGCTGGTCGTCGTGACAGGAGACATGACCTAACATTTAATACAAATAGCTCAGCACGTCACTGACTTCAATTCTTTCTTCACGTTCTCGTGAGCGAGTCTGGTCCCATTGCAGCTAAGGGGAGTCACGAATAGGTGTAGAAACTATAGCGTGTGACAGAGTCAGACAGCGGACAGTTCTGTTTATGTTCAATGTTCACAATTTGATGCTGTAGAGGGTTGGCTGTGCGTGGTGTGACACACAATGGGTTAATTATGATGCTGAGTCTGTATGAAGGTGGAGTGAGTGATACTTACACTTATTATGGTGAGGTACAGGGTATGAGAGTTGGGAGGGGGGACTATATATGTTGACAGGCGAGAATAGGTTAGGTGTGGTGCGGTTGGAGCGGTGAAGGATGTTTGAGAGAGATTATTATATTAGTGGTGTGGTGTTTGTGTGGAGTGGATTTTGTTTGTTGACAGAACCTTCTAGGACATGGGAGGAGAGATGGGGAAACTAGGGTACGAACATTCGCTTATTGTCGGAGACAGTGAAGTATTGATGGATCTAAGTGGGATTACTCTTTATCGCGTTAAGAGGGACTTTGTCTAAGTTGCACTGGACAGTCTATTAATTGAGGGGGTATTGGTGGAAACTAGTTAAACAGGAGAATGAATGTAGAGGGGTTGTTGACGCGAGAGAGGGAGAGTTGACTGTCGTCAGATAGCGAAAGATGTGGGACATATGGATCTTTGTATCGGCTTTCATGACGTATGCATGTAGGGTATAGGGATATGGTCTACGGTGTGCAGCCAGTTAGGTAGGTGGCTCTGAGGGAAGGCTAGGGGATTGCACGACTGGTTCAAAGAAGATACACCTTTTCTCGAGTATTTTCTCAGTTTTATACTGTGCAAGAATGTGAGTGGCAGCGTGGTGTCTATTTTATGTGGTTTAGAACTGAGAGGGGTATCGTATAGGTCAGGAATAACATCATTGATAGGGGGGGGGAGTGGATACACAGTCTTGGGGTATTGAGGGGATATGTATGAAGTAGATTCTGCTTTTAACGTTGGGGGTGTTGTTGGTGCCGTAGTCTACAATTTAAGTGGGGTGTCTTCAGTTAATTGTAGAGATGTATACACTCGAAAGGCTCCTGTTGGTATGGTGTTTCTTAAGAGGGTATAGGTCGCAGTATGATATATACTGAGAGGGGTGGGTGGGGAGTATTGTGGAGCGTCATTGTAGAAGTAAGAATGCAATGTTCTGAGTGTATTCAAATGGAGTTAGAGTTGGATCGAGTCTAATTGACTGTTGGCTCGGTGGGGTCTGGTGAATTTCTTAGCGAAGTTATTACACAGGGTATGTCTTTTACATAGGATGCATCGGTGTTCTTTATTCTTCTCTGGGGTCATAAAGTGTACAGACGATGTTGTATATGGGATGGGGATTTATTGGTGTCAGAGAGGGGAAATATTTAGAGTTAACGGGCGATGGGAATACTCAGGTGGGATTAGTACATTGGAGAGGACAAGACTATATTAACGACTATGTTCGAGAGAGAATGGGACCAGTATTAATGTGTAGCGAAGGGGAGACAACACAGACATCGGAGAATGAGTGTCGATCTCAGGCACTGAGATTCTGACAGCACGAGCATGTTTGTGGGTTTGTATTAGGTAGTAGGGATTTCGATGAGTGGGATGAGGGTGATGGCTAGTTGATTATGTTATGTTGCAGGGTGGTAAATGTATTTAAGATGGGCTATGATAGGGAATAGACGGTAAAGACAATGTCAACGGCTCAAAGTCAAGAATCCAAAGCATGAAGGAACAAGCCTACAACAAAGAACTAAGAATATTAAGACCAAGACCCAAATAGCTTAAATGACAAAAGCAATCTCATTTTTCTTCATGAAGGAGTGTCATCATGAACTCACGTCGGGGGAGATTGTTAGCCCATAATATTGAGCCGAACTATGGAAGTTCGTTCATTACGGTATGAGCGAGTCCGATCATTTAATTAGTTAATGTTTGTAATAGTATAATAGGGGAATCGGGCTCAGATAGTTAATCTAAATTGTATATGTTTTGGGTTTAATTCCCAAGCAAAACCCAGCCCGAGTCCCAGTCCCTAATATCTTGAACGTCACTTAATGGTGTCGGGGTATAAATAACTTTGTTCTCTATAAGAAAAAAAAAAAGGTAACCAAAAGTTTCCAATTTTCTAATATATCTTTCTCATTTTCTTTTCCAATTCTCTCTCTTCTTTCTCTCTCTAGAAATCATCTCTTTTCTAGTTTCTTGGTTCGATTCTTAGTGTGTTATATGAAGTGAAGTGGTATACGGGATCCTACAAATTGCTTCTATCCTAGCAACAAGAGCAAAAATCTCATCTCAAATCAATTCCTTCTTCTTGAGTGTAACCTTGTGCCACCAGTCCTTGCCCTTGTTTTCTCACCACAAAACCTCTAGCATCTTTCTTGTTTCTGTACACCCATTTAGTACCAATGGTAAATCAACCAAAGTCTAAAACTTCTGTAATTTAAACTGTAGAAGCTCATCCTGCATTGCTTCTATCCAGCTTGGATCTGTCAAAGCTTGGATCACCTTTTTGGGTTCTACTTGTGATAGAAAACAAGCAAACATACAATTTTGAAAATTTTTATGGTTGATTCTCTGTCTTAGCATCTGAACAAACATACCATGTTCAGTCACATTCTTTGTCATTATTCTGGTTTGAGGTGCTGAATATATATCTCCAATGATTTGTTTAAGTAGATGATCCTTGTGAACTCTTGTAATTGGAATAGGACTGACAAGCATATTTGTAGCCAAATTGTTCATGTTAGCATTTTCACCAACTTCTTTCATCACATCAGAATAGACAATCTCTTCTAAATTAGGCATATTTGGATCATCAATACATCCATAGACTATATTATCATCAACAACATTATTTTCTATGCCAGCAGCATTAACAGTTGGACTAACAGTATTAATGTTGTTAGTGTTGACGTTCGACATTTGCATTCCCCCCTCCATCCTTCGCTTGAGTAAACTATTGGCTCCTACTATCATATTGGCACCTCACTATCTTTATTCTCTTGATGTTTAGAATCTATCTTTTCCTCCTCCCTTGATGGTTTGAATCTAGCATCAGGAGAATCCTTTGACTTTATGAGAGTTCTAAACAACCTCCGTTGGATGGACTTAATTTGGACGCAAACTTCATTTTGTTGAAGGAACCGGGAGAAATAGTGGGCCGAGAAGTTAAAAAACGGCTTTAGAAAGCGAAGTCGGATCCATTAGTCAAAGTTCGATGGAACTCAAGAGAGGTCCTGAGTTCACACGTGGGAGCGTGAAAGACCAATTCAAAAAGAATATCCACACCTTTTCCGCCAGCACCCCACACGTCTCAAGTGCGCTGCATTGTAAGCTTGAGACAAGGCACGCGTCTAACGGGGAAGTTTATAACACCCTGTGATATCAAGAGTCATTGACGACCGTCGATAACTGCAACTATTATTTTTAGTGTTGTACGCGTTTGCTTGATTTCATACAGTAAGTTATTAAAATCCTCAGCGTAAGCTAAAAATACTGCGTTCAATGTAGAACGGCATCCAAATAAATTAAATGTTTTTCAACAATGCAAGGTTATATATTTATTTTGAGAATAATTATTAACTTGTTCATGTTTATATTTTTAATCGGATACGTAAAGTGTATACTTTTCGCGATAAATTGCGTTAGGCTCTTATACCCGGAACCACAAAAACTTTCCTACGCTTCAAAAATAACCCACTTTTAAAACCCAATTCATAAAAATTACATAAAATATCATGTTCAGACTTACTTTTGCCGAAAATGATACTACATGTGCAAAGAAAAACAAGAAAAGCATGCATTATACTTTTCAACTTGGTCAATTATCATCATAACCTCATTTATGGCACACCATACCCCCCATGCCTTTGACCAAAGACCTGCTTTATGGCCATTCCTAAGACTTTCTATATGTTTCCCCTGCTAACCTAACAATTTGCTACTCTATAACATTACATAAAGAGACTCATACAACTCAACACTTAGGCAAATCAACCAAAAACCTCTCTTTTGCTCCATCCTTGGCCACGGGCTCAAACAACCTTCAACACCAAACCCATACAAAATTTTCTACAATCCATACACTTCTATATACACATATTCTAAGATGTACGAAGCATTTGCAAGCATTGGTAACCATATTCCCAGTAATAATCAAGAAAAAGGAAGCTAAGGGTTTAAGTTTGAGGAAGCTAAGGTTATTAGGTGTCAAGGTTGGTTTTTTGTGGCTAAACAAGGTTTAGTACTTGTACATCATCAACATCATTCACCTTTAAGTCCATTATTACACTTTTATGTTGCTATAAACTTTCATTAATGCAAATGATATTTCTATTTAGGCTTATATCACCATTTAAGTTTTAAATCAAGAAAATTAAGTTTCCACTCGAAATGACCCACATGGATACTTATACATATGTTGTGTTTATTACTTACATCATATTAAAAAGGATGAGATAATGTTGTATCATATGGTTTTGTGGTAAACAGATTAAAAGAAAAAAAAAAAATAGGATTAATTAGGGTTTAATAATGCTTCATCAGATGTTTCCAAGAGAAAGTAATACAAAAGAACATGTTAATATTGATTATGGACATTTAATCATGTTAATAGAACACTAAAATAAAGTCATAATGGAAAGAAATACAACTTGTAGCACACTGGTTATGTTTAAAAATAATATTGACAAAACTATAAATTAGAGATTTCTTAAGTAAAGTTATAAATTTTAAGTATTATCATGGATTATTAACCTTTGGTAACTTGGACACATGAGGACTTGAATGACAAGGGACACTTAATAAATGTTTAATATAATATATAAGATATATGAGATTGTGGGAACATACAAAAGTGGTAAGGTATAAAGAAAAGGTAAAAAGGACTTAACAAACTCAATCAATCTTGCTGTCCAAAATTCGAAATTTACCAGACCCATTTGATATTTTTATAGATAATACATTTCAACGACAGATTCCGAAAAAGAAAGGAAAACTTGTTAAAAAAAAAACGATTAATAACGAAAAAGTTACGACGTTAAAAACGAGTTAAACGTTAATAAACGAAGTCGTAATAAATTTTTTATAAAAACATTTTTATAAAAATTATAAAACAGCAAAGGGTTAATATTTTTAATAAATAAACATACATTTTTAGGATTCCAAAATGATAAAATCGAAATTTTTCCATTAATACGAACATTTATGAATTTCGCGAGTTTTACGACAAAATAATACTTTATAAAACTAATTTTTATAAAAGTTACTATTCATACAGAAAGTTTAATTTTTGTAACCTCAGTAAAAATAAAGAACTTTCAAACATACGTGAACGACCTCGAAAGAATCGTTACAAACGGAGCGATAAAAAAAAAAACAATAAAATATCGACATTTACCGGGTTTTTTAATGACAACGACGAATACGATTTTTATACAAGCTCACGTCTGATGTAACAGCAAAAGTTACTGTTCACCAGTAGGCATTGTCCGAAATTCAAAAATGTCAATTATAATAACCCGTCTTAATAAACAAAAGAATGGCCCATAAGAACGCGAGAATCGGGCTTAAAAAAGCGAAAGTACTCCATTTTACTAAACGGTAATTATAAACGTTTAACTATTAAACACAATTTTTAACCACAACCATTTAGTTGGTGATTGAGCTATATAAGAATATTATGTGTTATCAAAGTACTATATTACTAGGGAGAGGTTCATAATGAGGCCTCTTCATGGCGATTCGACGAGTTTTGCTTACGATTTAAAGTGTCCTAACTCCTCGAACGTCATGTCATGACCTCTTAATTATGATAGCCCCCGAACGAGATAGTACGATATAATCCTATAGATTACATTCAATTTATCAATCAATACTTACTCGAGGTACTTATACGACCTATGATATTTAGGTTGCATTCAATCTTTTACGTGACGCTTTTATCTGCGATAATTGGAATTACAAACTCAAGGTGATTCATAGCCTAACCCCCACGTTTTACATGCTTTTATTTTTACAAAGTTTTTTTTTGGGTGAGAAAACATGCAATGTTTTACAACTGACACAAGGGGTTAAGTTTTAATATTAAAGATTATACATGTTGCCTAATAGCGATAGTACGCCAACTGAGCCCATTATCATGAATGTTAATTACGACGCGAATGTTATGAATAGATCTATTGGGTTTGACAACCCCGTCGGTGATTATCTAATCACTAGTGAAACGTACGTATACCATGTCGAATATCGGAGTTGCGGGTTAGAACATTCAAACCCACGGGCAAACGGCCATTAATTTGGCCTCCATACATGTCAACATCAGTGTCATGAGCTTAGATCAACGTAATTACATTTATATGTATACTGCATTTGTTGCATTCACATACACATGGGAGACATCTTGTGGTCCTACAATTATGATTGCAAACTCTATGAATTCACCAACATTATTGTTTTGAACGTTTTTAAAATAATATTTTTCCAGGGGATCAATAAGCACGAGGTGCATGGATACATAGGTGGTTTTGATTTGGATGTCAGCATTAAAGATTTTTTGTCACATTTCATTTTGTTACTGTCATGGGCTGAAAATCTTTGTATTTGATCAAGTGAACAATTAAGCTCGGGCATAGGTAACAATACTTTGTTAAATCCAATGTATCGTTTTCAAACGACTTTTTGGTCGTTTCCTATATATCACTGTGTTATTGATCCTGAGAAGTAACACGCCCCGGACCCTATTCCGCTGTGAGCGACCCCAATTTTGGGTGTTACATATGGCCCTTGTAAGTTTATAAACAAGTAATGTTTTGATTTTTGGTAATTTCTTTCCCTTCAAAGGGTATTATGGTCAATTTCTCTTTCAACTTTGACTTGACTTTTTCTTGACTTTGACCCTCTTATTTGACTTTTTTGACTATTTTCCTTGTGTTTGAACTTATCCGGCTTTGATATCTTCCCTCCATGTCTTCTCTTGATCACTTATCTCTTTCATTTCTTGTCGGATTTTAGCTCGTTTTGCGCTCTTTTTGACTTTCGATATCCTTTCCTTGCACATTAAGACCACAAAAGCACACATATTTCCATCTTTTTGGCATATTTTTTTGTGCTTTATTGGCGAAATCCTGGGTATTTAATATATACAATTTAACACTTATCACCCCCTTAAAAATTGATCTACATATATATGACATTTTAAGAAAAAATGATACCATAATTTTTGAACTTATTTGAGAAAGAGAGTGTTGAATACATAATTTTAACAAATACCACTTTTATGGAAAGATGCCACAAATTTTATTATAGACAATTTGACATTGAGAGTTCTTTTTGAAAAATTATGTTCTACGATTTTTTTATAACCATGATAGAAGACTTCTCTTCTATTTGTAGAGTAAGCGCACTAAAGCGTACACTTCCATAACTTTGAGTCCGAAATACAGTCTGAGATAACTTAAGCCATTGTCCATGAGCTCAAAACTTTGAATGTTTTTTGTATATATCCCAAGACCAAGAAAATTAAACTTTCCTCGTTGACAAGGATAAGTGTATATTTTAAAATACACTTTCCTTATTTTGAAATCAAGAAGAAGATTCTTTTTGGTATTATTTTGAAATTTTTTTATGAATTTATATATATTTTGTTTTTTTCTATAATATTTTTGTATTTTGTTTTTCAAAATATTTATAAATCAAAATAAAGAGAAAAATCAAAAATATTTACAAGTCAATGTTTGATGTATATCAAGCAGATTCGTTTTCCAAAACCTCCAGTTCTTTTGGAGTCAAACATCTCATACTGAGTCATCTGACGAGATACATAAACCTATCTTCCGACAGAGCTTTAGTAAACAGTTCAGCTAACTGGTATTCATTCCGACAAAGAATAAATGCAACAAACCATTTTCCAACTGTGTTCCTTTATGAAGTGATATTTGACATCAATGTGCTTGGTGCGGGAATGCGAGCTCGATTGCCCTGAGATGGCTATGGCTGCCTTTGAGTCACAACACATAGGTATTTTATCAAAGTGAAAGCTATAATCTTTGAGCAGAGTTCTCAACCATAGAACTTGAGCGCAGCATGCAGATAAAGACACATACTCGGCTTCTGCTGAGGACATTGAAGTGTAGTCCTGCTTCTTTGACGACCAGCTGATTAGCTTATCACCTCCTAGAAATTGTATGCCACCAGATGTACTTTTACGTGAATCAAGATAGCCCGCGTGATCTGAATCTAAAACAGCAGTTAGTTCGAAATCGGTGTCCTTCGGATACCAGAGTCCCATATTAATGGTATTCTTAAGGTACCGAATGATCCGTTTAACCTCCTTAAGGTGCTTTTCAGTTGGTCTCGCTTGATAACGAGCACAATAACATGTTGCATGTACAATATCCGGTCTACTTGTTGTTAAGTACATGAGTGCCCCGACCATGCTATGATATTTCGTTTGGTCAACAGGAGTTCCACTCAAGTCAGCATCTAGGGGTTTAGTAGCCATTGGAGTACCAACGCTATCACATGAGGTCCATAATAAATAATATCAATTGCAATTTAAGAGGACACAGTAAAAACATTACATTGACATAGCATCATTATTACACATAAGCATTTAAAATAAATCCCATGCTTTTAAGTATCTCTTGAGCATATTAGCTTGGTTTATAAAGATACCACGTGGGGATTGGTGGATCTAAATTCCTAAGAAGAATTTCAGGCTCCCATCATAGACATTTCAAACTTGTGGTGCATTAGTTTTTCAAACTTTTTAGAAAGTTTTGGGTTAGTAGAACCAAAAATAATGTCATCCACGTAAATTTGCACAAGCAATATATCTTCCCCTTTTTTAGAAATGAACAGAGTTGGATCAATAGAAACTTTTGAAAATCCTTTATGTACCAGGAAGTTGGAGAGTTCATCGTACCATGCTCTTGGCTTGTTTGAGTTCATATAAGTCTATCTGAGACCTAGACATGTCGGGATGATATGGGTCTAACGAATCCATCTGGCTGGTTTAACGTACACTCTTTTCTTCCTTAGAGGTTCCGTAAAGAAAGTTGTCTTGAACTCCCATCTGGTATACTGGAAAGATTTTTGATGCAGCATACTGAGATGAATAACCGGAACGCTTCCAAACAGAGGCAAACTGGAGCAAATGACTCTTCAAAATAGTTCCTTCCCTTTTGGAACCCCCGTATCCCTTAGCTACCAACGAGCTTTTGTCACTAATAATAGTATTCTCTTCATCACATTTTTTTTTTCCAACGTGCCAACTCTCATTTAATGACATTTTTTGCGTAGTAAGTTTGATCGACTAATTCCAAACATCTAACGAATCAAACTGTGAAGTTCTTCCTGCAATTCGCTTCAATCCCCTTGTTGGATCAGCCATGGGCCTTCTTTGATGTTCTTTGGTTCGGTTCGACTCATGGTGAGTACGAACATACATATCTCGCCATCTGTTTCTAGCTGACGTCTTGTTCTAATTGATTAAGATGGATTTCCAATGACTTGTTCAAACAGATGATCTTTTGTCTAACGATGTTCAGAAGGATGTCGTTGATAGAATGTATCATATCTTTGAAAAATCAACATATCGAGACGATGTCTCCCCTTATTCTTGTACCGGTGTACTAAAGATGTTGATAAATTTATCATCTTCAACTTGTACATTTTCTTTATTAAGTTTCTGCTTGATTAATGTTCTCAATAGCAAGTGAGACAATTTGTGCATGAGTTGTGCTATGACTTGTAGTGACAGGTGTTGTATGAATGTTGATGGAGGTGTATATTAAGCAACGGTTGTCTAGAGGATCATCTTGACTTTTCCTCCCTTGAGCCTCAAGTTCTTCTTCTTCTGAATCTGACAAAACCACATTTCTCTTTTTCAAAAGCCCTTCCAACTTCTTCACTTTCTTGACTAACTTCACAATAGCATTCCCCATTGTCAGCTTGGTTTGCTTGAGATTCGTTTCCAGGCTGTCAATTCTTGATATCAACTGAGGAACTACTTGAAGTAAGTCATCCATAGCCATTTGTCCTTGGGCCTGTTCTTGTGGGGGTGAAAAGTGTTGGTGGACAGGAGATGGCTCCTCAAAGGTGTGCTCAAATGGTTCAGGTTCAGTTTTAGGAATAGGTGTAGGTGTAGGAATGGTTGCAGGGTTAGGTGTAGGTATAGGAGGTTGAGATTGTACTGGAGGTGATGATGTGGATGGTACTGGAGGTGTGGATGATGATGGTTGAGTTTGAGCCACATCATCATTTTCTTGACCTGCATTTGGGTTAGTAGCAACGAGTAACATAGCAGGCAATAAAGGTCTTGGTGCCCCTCGAAAACCCCTTTTTATGTTCCCAAAGATCTTTTTGGTCAGGCTCACAGCCAAATAAAGGTGTTTGTTTTCCGTTTGAATATTCAAAATCATTTGCAGAAAAGTGGATACACAAAAACTTTGTCTTGCTTTGAAATTGCCACCATTCCATCAAAAATAAGTTTTGAAAAATTATAAACTCTATCCAGTGGATAGACCAAATCAAAGCAGTAGCAATATTGCTAAATACCGAATTGAGCCTAACCACCACTTTAGAGCTTATATAGTGCAAAAATGGTGGAACTAAAATAGTCTCCATGGGGTGTGAAAAAACTTTTCAAAAAGTGAAAGGTTCCATCAGAAGGATACCCATTTTGCCCCCATCACCCTCAAAATTTTCAGCATTTGGCAACAATTTAATCCCTGTGGCGTCGTCTAATTGAAGTGTATCTCTAATAGACGCCTCAGTAATTGTGTACCCTATGGTATCAATGGTTGCATTTATTGCTAGAGTCCCATCAGCTATAGTATTGGAAGTAGCAGTCTACCAAAACTATTTTACAAGGGAATCATAGATAGTTGGATTAAGAAGTAAGGCCATACCTGAGGTTGGAACCAATCTAAGAAAATCCACTATCTTCAGCAAACCCTGCACTTTCTCAGGTTTGCGCAAAAACCCCACTTGATAGTGTTTGTCATAAATCTTTTAATTTAGTCCATGTGACTAACCGTATCAACGAGAGGATGAATGTGTACTTGGGTGTTGATGCGATTGCGGGTTTAAGATGCTGTAACAAGACGCTGACTTTTCGTTATACAATTAAAGAAGATTTTTACTTTTGCGAAAAGGAGATAGCAATAAAAAGATAAGTATGAAAGAGAAATCAAACTTTATCTATATATAGCTTCTATGAGGAACGACAATAGCGCCGTAAAAATCTCTAACGGTAACATTTAAATAGTGATAAAATTGAAGAAAGTCAAAGTTCCCGCAACTAGTGTAACACCCCCAAATTGGGTCGCAACGGAATAAGGGTCCAGGGCGTGTTACCACATAGATCAATAGCACAAGATATATAAGAACGACACAAAAAGTCGTTTAAAATGATACATTGGATTTAATTGAAAGACTTAATACAAAAGCATATAGCTTTACTTGTTCATTTTGAATATTACAAAAGTGACAATAACATTTCCCAAAAATATATTCACCCTAAATCTTTAAGCGTAGCAATCCAAAATGTACCCAATGCATCCCTTTCCCTCATCCCATGCCTATTGATCTCCTGAAAACATTGCTTAAAAACGTCAACAATAATGTTGGTGAATTCATAGGTTTGATAAATCAAAATATGCAGGACCGCAAGACTTTCCTCGTGATAATGCAACACATGCAGACATCACAAAACTAGATTACATTTTCCTAAGCTCATGACACTGAAGCTCGACGATCTTTCTTGCAATTAAACTATATATTGCAATTTCTGCCCGATTAGATGTTCAACCCGAAAACATCCCAAATTCGACATGCTATAACGTTCGTTCTCGTGATAGCTAGTCACCCGAACGGGGAGGTCGTTTCCCGAATAGATCTATTAAATAACATTCGCGTCACATAGTGTAATTCCCCAACTACAACATATCAATAGATAGTTCATGATAAGGTCTATTAACTTGGGTTATCGCTACTTAGGCAACATGTATTCAATACTTGGCGTCCAATTTATAAAACAAAGCATTTATTCCACCGCCATAATTATAAAATCAATAATCGTACACATAGAGGCTATGAACCGAGCCCTTGGAGTTCAGATAATCCAATACGCAATAATGTGTCAACGAAAAAAGATCGAATGCAACCTAAATTATCCATAGGTCCCGTATAAGTTACCGAGTACTTGTTTATAATCTTATAGTTGCTAACAGTTACATCGTACTATCGTTCGGGCTATCATAATCTAAGAGGTCATGACATGACGTTCGAGGAGTTAGGACACTTTAAATCGTAAATCCAACAACTCGTCGATACGCCATCCGAAGAGGCCTCATTATGAAACTCCCTAGTAATATAGTACTTGATAACCACATATAATTCTATATAGTTCAATCACCAACTAATGGTTTTGGTAAAATTACGTTTAATAAGTAAAAACGTTTATAATTATCGTTTTAGTAAAACTAGCATAACTTTTGCGTTTTAAGCCCGATTTTGACGTTTCTTATGCCCATCTTTTCGTATTAGGACGAGTTATCATAATTTGACATTTTTGATATTTTGACTCTCTGGTGAACAGTAACTTTTACTGTTCACATCAGACGTGACTTTTATTTAAATCGTATTCGTTGTCGTAAAACCCGTAAATGTCGTATTTTATTCGTTATAGCTTGCACCGTTTTACTTCAAGATAGCAAGGTCGAGACGTTCTCTTTTTGAAAGTTTCCTATAATTTTATGGACACGGTTTACAAAAATATAACTTTCTGTCATGAATAGTAACTTTTATAAAAATAGTTTTATAAAAGTATTAATTGTCGTAAACTCGCGAAATTCATAACTCGTTCGTTATTAATTGAAAAATTACGATTCTTATCATTTTGGAATCCTAAAACACACACACACACACACACATTTGTTAAAAATATCAAACTTGCTGTGTTGAAAGAGAGCGAGAGAGAGCGCGCGACGCGCGCGCGTGTTCTATAAACTCCGTTTAATTAGCGTATAACTCGTTTTTAACGTAACTTTTTCGTTATTAATCCGTTTAACAAGTTTCTTACTTTTTCGGAATCGTCATGAAGTGTATTATCTTATAAAAACATAAAATAAGTATATTTTTATAACACTTAGGACAGAATGTTTACATAACTTTCATAAGTTCATTTTTGACCTTATTTTTATGTTTTACCACTTTATACTTTTTACATAATAACCATAAGTGTACATATTTTCTTATCATGATATAACCTTATTTTAATGATACTTTATAACTTAAATATAAGTATCATAATTAAACTTAACTTTGTCTTAAATATTTCTTTAACGTGAAACATATTATAGATCATAAAAACCCTATTACACCAATAGATCATTTTTACACCAAAATAACTTATACAATATTTTCTCATCCTTTTTAGTGTGATATAAGTATTAACACCACATGTATATAAGTGTATAAAATGATCATTTCAAGTATAAACTCCATTTTCATGATAAAATCCTAAATGGTGATTAAACTAAATAGATATAACATATGCATATAAATGAGAGTTTACAAGAATATAAAGAGTTCTAGTAGACCTTAGGATGTATGAAGATGATGATAAACAAATGCTAAACCCTTGTTTAGCCTTAAAATCCAAGCTTGCACTTAAGAAAACCCTTATTTTCTTAATAAAACCATAGCTTCCTTTTTCTTGATAATCACTTGAAAATGCTTAGCCAATGCTTGGAAATATCTTAGAATATCTTAGGATGTATGTGTATAGGAGTGTATGGGTTGTATAAAAATTGCTATGGATTTATTAATTGAGGGTGTTTGAGTCGTGGCTTCAAAGAGAGAAAAAAGGAAGAGTTTTTGATTTCTTTGTTAAATGTTTATGCATGTGACTATCTAGTCATATTTATAGCATGTATATAGAGGGTGTCGTCCTAGGTCAGAGGGTGGGGAACAGGAGCGAGGGGGGGGTCTTAGGGCGGAGAGATAGGTGATGGTTACATAGGTATAGTGAAGAGTTAGTGGGTCCGACAGGTGGTACCGAAGTTCTCTGAGTGTGTCCTTTAGTATGAGGATAAGATAGAGCTATGGTCAAAAGTAGAGTGCACGTACGAAACGAGGAGTAGTAGTGTGTAGGAATAGTATAAGTAAAGGTGCTCCGTAGATCCAACTTTAAATAATAGGGGGGGGGTCTGCTACATTGACCAAATTGGAAGAGTTTTTCTTATTTTTCTTGTATAAAGGCATAATTTCGCATATAAGAGATGTATATGATATATTTTGAGTAAACTTTATGATGGGTATAAAAGTGGGTATTTGTTGAAGCGCATAAAAGTTTTGGTGGTTTCGGGAATGCCTAAACGCAATTTATCGTGAAACGTATACACTTTACGTATCTGATAAAAATAAAATGAACAAAGTTAATAATTATCCTCAAAATAATTACTTAACCCTTGTTTGATGTAACATTTAATTGTTTGATGCCCGTTTACATTGAACGCTAATTTTTAGCTTACGCGATTTAGCTTAACATTTATGATTTAAAGCAAATGCGTACAATACAAAAGGTACATTGTGGATTTATCGACGTCGTCAATGACTTGGAAACACAGGGTGTTATAACCAGCATTAACAATAACCTACCAGTATTAAAAATTACACTACCAGACTTAATTTTGGTCAACCAGAATTAATTAAGAATCAACCCGAATTAATTCTTTTTCAACCAGAATTAAGTATGTACTAAGAATTTACAAAAGCTAAAACCTTATCACTCCTGCCTTTCATCTGCACATCCATGCTATGCCTGCAAAAATTAGTCTAAAACAAAGAAAAACATGCTGCAAGAGATTGTATAGACATAATTAATGAAAACTAACTACCCGAATTAATACTGCTAAACTACCAGTATTAATATGACATAACTACCAGTATTAATAAAAACTAACTAACAGTATTAAGACTACTTAGCTACCAGAATTAAACAAACTATACAACTAAGCCTCCCCTTAAATGTAGCTATGGGTTTATCATACCAATGCTAACCACCAAGTAATTAAACCGTGGTCCATCAAAAGGTTTGGTCAACAGGTCAGCTACATTTAAGTCTGTGTGAATTTTCTCCACACTAATGAGCTTCTTCTCATAACAATCTCTTATAAAGTGGTGACGTATCTCGATGTGTCTTGTCTTGGAGATAATACTGGTTCTTCACAAAAACAAAAAATTTGGGGGCCCCCAAAAAAATTGTGCTTTTCATTATCAATGTGGATTTTGGTTTCATAAAATTAAAACTAAATCCACAATTGATTTTGAACCCACAATACTTGTCCACGGCAATTTGCAGCAGCTACATAGTCACTTCAGTTTGTTGAAGTAGACAACTATTGTCTATTTCCTTACATTGCCATGAGATAATCTTGTCCAAGAAATTGACAACCACCTGTTGTGGATTTCCTTGTCAAGGTTGGACCACCATATCACTATCATAGATTGATTCCAAGTCAAGGTGAATCTCTATGATACATAAGCCCAAGTTTGGTTTGCCCTTGAGATACTTGAAGATTTCTTAACAGTAATTGAATGAAAGTCTTTGGAGTTACCTGAAAACGTGAACAAACACATACTGCATACATAATATCAGGTCTAGAGGTAGTTAAATACGTGAGGGAACCTATCATGGATCTTCCAAGAATAATCTCCATCAATAGCTTCCTCAACCTTTGTCATAGGTACCTTGGTCCTCCATTGGTGTTATTGCAGCTTTCAACATATACAAGATCAGAAAAAAATATTTCTTCGATCACTCTTCTCAAGCTACATACTTGTCCTACGGATATGAAAACTTCCCCCTTGTTCTGTTCTGACGTGTAAGAACCTAAGAAAAATGTGAGTTCACCCATTGAACTCATCTAAAATCTGCTTTTCATCAAGGCTTCAAACTCATCACAACAAGACTTGTTGGTAGAACCAAAAATAATATCATCAACATACACTTGAACTAGCATGATATCCTTTTTGTCCCTTTTTAATGAATAAGTCTTGTCAATTATTGTGCCCTCTTGTATCCAGTGCTTCTCTCAAGAATGTTGATAAAGTAGCATCACCAAGCTCAACTTGATGACACAGTCCAGACAAAGTCGTGGACCAACCTTATAAAACTTATTGGGAATCGAACTCACTACTCTCTCTCTCACTCAATCAAAGGAGGTGTGCGACATAACTCCTCTCAATCTATGAGAGTGCCATACAGAAAAAGCACTCTGTTACATCCATATTGGAGGATACTATGGAATCTCCTGCCTTTCATCTGCACATCCATGTTATGCCTGCAGAGATTAGTTTAAAACAAAGAAACACATGCTGCAAGAAATTGTATAGACAGAATTAATAAAAACTAACTACCCTTGGGCCACCAATCTTGCTTTATTCCTCACAACCACACCTCTTTCATCTCTTTTATTTCTGTAGACCCACTTGGTGCCAATCACCTTCATTCCATGAGGTAGATCTACAAGAATCCATACTTGTTGTAGCTTGAACTGTAACAGTTCTTCTTGCATGACTTGAACCCAACTGTCATCTTGTAGAGCTTCAGCAATCTTCTTAGGTTCCTCC
Source organism: Tanacetum coccineum (assembly GCA_026074375.1). Classification (NCBI taxonomy): domain Eukaryota; kingdom Viridiplantae; phylum Streptophyta; class Magnoliopsida; order Asterales; family Asteraceae; genus Tanacetum; species Tanacetum coccineum. The sequence continues at coordinate 24,194 of BQNB010039941.1, forward strand.
TGAGATAGAAAGCAGGCAAACAAACAATGCTGTTGATCTTTGTGATTGTTTCTTTGCTGCTTTTGAATATGACTGAGAAGAGCATGAGCTCCTATTTTGTTCTGCACTTTGCTCCTAGTTTGCACAGCTGACTTAGGATCATCAAGAATTTGACTTTTTGGGTGAATACTATGAATCCTAAGTGTAGGAGTAGGACTGACTTCAATTTCTGTAGGAAGACTGTTGAAGTCAGTTATCACACCCTCCTCATCATAAGATGCCTCATCAAAAATTCCTGTCTCAGGCTTGTGAAAGATTTCGAGCTCTGGCATAAGTGAATCATCATGATCAAGCCTACCAGTATTAACTGTCTGACTACCAGTATTAACTGAAGGAGTACTGGTAGAGTTGTTTTCAGGGACTGTCCCTAAATGTTTTAGGGCAATTTGTTCCAACTCTCTTCTAAAAGCTTGAATCTTAGGATTATCTTCTAAAGTATCAGTTGAGGAAACCTTCTCCTCTTGCTGAGGGTCTGTCAAGATCTTCTCTTTCTTTGACTTTGTGGAAGATGTCCTTGAGTCAACTATTTCTTCAGGAATCGGTACAGCTGAAGGTACAACAATAAGTTCTACATCCTCATCTTTTTCCTCCGAAGCATTAGAATTTGGAGTTTGTGAAGTACCTGCATTGTTAGTTTTCTCTGAAGTACCTGCATGTGGGTTAGCTTGATTCTCCAAAGATACAGGTATATAGTTCATAGAATCAGTAAGATAGTCAATATCAAACATCCATCTATATCCTACTCCTTTGACATTGGGTTTATCTTCAAGAAAATTAACATGCAGATTTACTTCTACTCTTTTGGTTACTAAATTATAAACCCTATAGGCTTTGCTATTTAGTGAGTAACCAACTAAGAATCCTTCATCAGATTTTCCATCAAACTTGCCAAGCACACTAAGAGTATCTAGAATGGTAACATGACACCCAAAAGGTCTTATGTAGCTAATAATTGGTTTGTGGCCAAACAAAAGCTCATATGGAGTTTTGTTTTGAGGTTTTGTCACTCTTACCCTATTAAAAATATAGCAAGCAGTACTAACTGCTTCTGCCCAAAAAGTGGTTGGTAAGAGAGAATCTGCTAGCATAGTTCTAGCAGCCTCAATTAGGGTTCTGTTCATTCTTTCAGCAACTCCATTTTGTTGTGGAGTTCTGGCATTACTATACTCTTGTTTTATTCCCTTGTTTCCACAAAATTCAAGCATATCTCTATTCTTAAATTCAGTGCCATTATCTGATCTAATGATTTTAACCCTATGACTAAGCTGGTTTTCAATCTGCCTAATAAAGGTCTGAAGAATGCCACTAGTTTCATCCTTAGAGGCCAAAAAGAATACCCAACTAAATCTGGTACAATCATCAGTAATTACAAGGCAATAACTTGCATGATTAATGCTTTTCACAGAAGTAGGACCAAAAAGATCCATATGCAAGGTGTGTAGTGGCTGACTTCAATTTCTATAGGAAGACTGTTGAAGTCAGTTATCACACCATCCTCATCATAAGATGCCTCATCAAAAATTCCTGTCTCAGACTTGTGAAAGATTTCGAGCTCTGGCATAGATGAATCATCATGATCAAGCCTACCAGTATTAACTGTCTGACTACCAGTATTAACTGAAGGAGTACTGGTAGAGTTGTTTTCAGGGACTGTCCCTAAATGTTTTAGGGCAATTTCTTCCAACTCTCTTCTAAAAGCTTGAATCTTAGGATTGTCTTCTAAAGAGTCAGTAGAGGAATCCTTCTTCTCTTTTTGAGGTTCTGTCAAGGTCTCCTCTTTCTTTGAATTTGTGGAAGATGTCCTTGATTCATCTTTTTCTTCAGGAATCTTTACAGCTGAAGGCACAACAATAAGCTCTACTTCCTCATCTTTTTCCTCAGAAGCAATAGATGTTGGAGTACCTGCACTGTTAGTTACTTCTGAAGCACCTGCATGTGGGTTAGCTTGATTCTCCAAAGATACAGGAATATAGTTCATAGAATCAGTAAGATAGTCAATATCAAACATCCATCTATATCCTACTCCTTTGACATTGGGTTTATCTTCAAGAAAATTAACATGCAGATTTACTTCTACTCTTTTGGTTACTAAATTATAAACCCTATAGGCTTTGCTATTTAGTGAGTAACCAACTAAGAATCCTTCATCAGATTTTCCATCAAACTTGCCAAGCACACTAAGAGTATCTAGAATGGTAACATGACACCCAAAAGGTCTTATGTAGCTAATAATTGGTTTGTGGCCAAACAAAAGCTCATATGGAGTTTTGTTTTGAGGTTTTGTCACTCTTACCCTATTAAAAATATAGCAAGCAGTACTAACTGCTTCTGCCCAAAAAGTGGTTGGTAAGAGAGAATCTGCTAGCATAGTTCTAGCAGCCTCAATTAGGGTTCTGTTCATTCTTTCAGCAACTCCATTTTGTTGTGGAGTTCTGGCATTACTATACTCTTGTTTTATTCCCTTGTTTCCACAAAATTCAAGCATATCTCTATTCTTAAATTCAGTGCCATTATCTGATCTAATGATTTTAACCCTATGACTAAGCTGGTTTTCAATCTGCCTAATAAAGGTCTGAAGAATGCCACTAGTTTCATCCTTAGAGGCCAAAAAGAATACCCAACTAAATCTGGTACAATCATCAGTAATTACAAGGCAATAACTTGCATGATTAATGCTTTTTACAGAAGTAGGACCAAAAAGATCCATATGCAAGGTGTGTAATGGCTCAGTGATTAATCTTTCTAACTTGGCCTTGCAGGAGGCCCTGTGTTGTTTGCCTTTATGGCAGGCAACACATGTGTGGTCATTTTTGAAAACCTTGGAAGGTAGACCTCTTACAAGGTTTCCCTTCACAAGTTTGTTTAGGTTTTTAAAATTAATATGACCTAACCTTCTATGCCATAATTTAGATTCATCAGATGTGGCTTTAGCAATCAAACAGGCAAAACCTTTTGCAGGAGTAGGTGTCTTCATATCAAAACTGTACATATTGTGATGTCTAGGGACCTTCAAAAGTATCTGATTTTCATCAGGCATCTTAAAGTCAGAAGACACAACAAGACATTCAGTTTCAGTAAAAAGAACCTTGTGCTGCTTATCACATATTTGTGATATTGAGAAAAGGTTAAAATGCCCTAATTCTTTTACAAAAGACACACTATCAAAATCTAAATTACCAACTCTTATTTTTCCTTTACCAGATATGTAGCCTTTGCTACCTCCAAAGGTAACAGATCCCCCATTGAATTCTTCAAAATCCTCCAGTTGATCCTTGTTACCTGTCATGTGTCCTGAGCATCCACTATCAAATATACCTCTATCTACCATGTTCTTCAGTGGATGTTCCTGCACATGAAAAAGAGAAATTAGTTTCTCTTAGGGACCCAGGCCTTTACAGGCTTGGGTCTGCCTTGTGGACCTTTAGCATTCACAGTTCTAATAAAAGTTGGTCCACTGTCACAATTGGAGTTTGGTCTAGAGTTCCTCTAATTATAACCTGCTGAGGTCTTAACAGCAGATCCCCAATTTCCCTTTACTGCATTAGAATGAGACATTTGTGCTGTAGTTGTTGCAAAGGGTCTTCTTACAGATGAATGTGATTTTGAAAAATCCCTTCTTTGATTAAATTGATTCATCTGAGGTCTTTTAGAACAAAAACTGTTTGAGGTCTTGGTAGGTACTAGCTGTCTAGATCTAACAGTATTAACATTAGAACTAACAGCATTAACTCTAGGCCTAACAGAATTAGTGTTTGGCCTACCAGCATTAAGTTGTACTGATCTAGGAACAAATTTATTAGAATGATTAACCCTGTTTGCATTTGTCCATAACAACCCTTTGTTTCTTAACCTCAGCCTCTCTTGCCATTTTCTTTTCATAATAGTCACAATCTTTAATCAAATGACTTAGACTACCACAAACAAAACATTTCTTCTTTGTAAAAGAGTAATCTTCCCCTTGTTCTCTTTCCATCATAGCATTCCAATTCTTTCTATTTACTTTAGGTGTTGCTTGATATTTCATTTGTTGCCTAGGAGTTTTTACGTGTTTTGCACAACTAGGTTCAACTTCTTGTAATTCAGACACAACTTTTTCATTAGTTATTACAGACCTAGACGTAGACATCTCATTTGGTACACTTATACTTTCTGATTCAGACTCAGAAGAGTGCTCAGAGGTATTTCCACAAGATCCTTCACTATCATTTGATTGACAGGTAGAATGCTCAGTAGAGTTGTCATCTGAGTCACTAATTTCAGGCTTTTGAGGTCCCTTTTTACCATAAACATACAAAGAATCATCAATTTCCTCTTGTGGTTTAGGAGTATAATCTCTACTTAAGGGATGTGGAACACCTTTAAAATCATTAGTCTTTGTAAATCTAATGTACAAAGGTTTTCCAATTGAACCCTGTTTTGAACAATTAAAAACAGAAAAGTTCATTTATTCCTCATAACTTAGAACCTCATTGTTTGATTGTTTTTCAAATCCTAAGCCAACTTTACTATTTGAACTCATGTCAGAATTAATTAATCTCCAAAGATTCTTGGAAGAATCTTTCCATGAATCTAATGTTTTTTGCAATTGTTCCTTTTCTTTTACAGCTTTCATTCCTATTCTCCTATATCTTTTAAGCTTTTCATCTTTTTCATATATTTCATTAGCCTGAAATGTAAGCTTTTCATTTAGAGAAAGTTGTTGTTTTTGAAAAGTAACAAGTTGAGCTTCTAGTTTCTTAACAGCTTGACTATAGGCAAGTATTTGTGCTTCTTGATCACCTAACTGATTCATTTGTTCATCACATAGTGTTTTAAGGGTATTGTATGAATCAATGCAAGTTTTAGAACACAAAGGTTCCCCTTTGCTCGTCTTCCCTAGCAAAGTGACCAAGTGTGTCAGAATTGAAACATTCAAGCTCTTTTTGTCAAAACAACAGGTGTTTTTCTATCACAGCGAACTCTCCTTCCTGTCTTCTTGTAGAACTTCTTCATTCTAATAGCAATCATTGCTATTTGCCAATTAATATCCATCTCTTCAATATCCACATCATCAATTTGTTCCAGATCTTCATGAAGTAAGTCCAGTATTGACTTGTTTGGCAAAAAGGGAATAAGATTACTCTCTGCAAACCAGCAAGAACTTCTTTTTCAGGAATATTGGTTGAAGAAGTAGAAGGAGTGCAAGTACTGTAGGCACCAGTAAAACCAGACTTAACCTTATTAGTGCTACTTTTGCTTTGTGAAACAAAAGCAACATTTTGAGCACTTGAAGATGTTTTTGAAGCACCTTGAATTTCTTGCTCAAAAACTCTAAGGTTATTGTACAAATCATCAATAGATAAATTATCAATCTCTGGACTAGTTCTCATTGTCATTGCCAAATTGGACCATGCTGGGGGCAAAGATCTGAGAAACTTAGATTTGCATTTTCAGTTGATACTTCAGCACAGAGCTTCCAATTGACGAAGTAAGCTGTTGAAATCTGTTCATATCATTTTCTAACCCTTTGAATGGATATTTTAAATGCTTCCAAATTGTTTGAAAACAGCCTTCTGCATTTTCTTTGAATTTGCATTACCACCAAACCTAGTTCTGATGGCTTCCCAGATCTCTTTTGCATCATCCATTCCATGAAATCTTCTCATATGCTCCTTGGGAATGGCCATCAGCAAGATATTCTTAGCCTTCCTTTCCTTTTCAACAGCTTGAATTTCTGCAGCAGTTACTGGTGAAAGTATTCGAACAATACCATCCTTTCCAGTTGAAATTCTCTTCTTGGAGTTTCCATTCTGAATTACCTTCCAAACTTCATTGTCAATGTACTCAAGGTAATGCTCCATCTCCATAGCCCATATATCATACTCCTCCTTCTTCAGAATTGGGAGTTTGATATTTGAGATAGCAGTTGTTTGAGGAATCACCTGTTGTTGTTGTTTAGGTGCAGCACCAGTGTCTGATGCATCTTCATGGTTTGATTCTTCATCATCACTGAGATGTTGTGAGAACTCATCATTAGCAGGTTGAGACATTTTGTAGGAGAGTGTTTGTTTGTGGTTCTAGTGATTCTTCTTACTCAGAGTCCCTCTACAGGCTCTGATACCACTTGTAGGTCCTAGGTATAGGATCTGTCTAGCCTTTGTAAGACAATAGCTAACTTGAATAAATCCAAATCAACTATGCGAGAGACACTGAATATCAAGTGTTAATGCGGAATCTTAACACAAGAATTAAGAAGAAACAATAATACTAATTTGCTATTGATTTCTATTAAGCTCTAATGCTTCTATTGATATTTCGATCACGTACATAACATTGTGCCTTAGGGTTCCTTTTATACACCAAGGAAACCCTAATGGGCTTTACAAACGTGTGAAAGGATACTACATATCATTTCCTAAGATATCTCCTAAGATATCTCTAAGATAACTATTACTATTTTGTTACATAAACAGACTTAACTAGAACAGACTTAACTTAGTACTGACAGTATTAACTTAGTACTGCCAGAATTAACTAACACTACCTGACTTAACTGTTATACTACCAGTATTAAGTCTTTTACAATCTATTTCCCAACATATGGCATATTGGATGTCAGAACAGTATTCTTCATATTTCTTCATTTAAGCTCGAGAGTGTGTGCCTTTTAGCTAATCTTCACAAAGTAGTCCATAATTATTGCAAATCTCAAATATAAACGATTAAGTAACAATTCTTGCAATAATTATACAAAATGGGTTATTTACATGGGATAAATGATGCTATAAAAGTGACATTATTTGATGTCATCTAATATCCCCCCACTTGAATCCTACTTGTCCTCAAGTAGCCTTTAGAAATTTATAAAAATGTATCCCTAAGGATTTTTCCGTTAAGCATTTATTTGATTAATTACTAGTACACAACCAAACACCTCACAAAATAGGTAGATGAAAACACTCATATCACTCAACTAATCTATGTAGTAACATGTAACTAATTCGCTCAATTGCTCAGTCATGACAAGTATTCTATAATAGGCTTAGCAAGGATACACATCTCCACCACTAGAGCTAAGGAGTAACAAGTTTATAGAGGCAAATTGGGTTTATTTTAAAAGGCTTAAAGGGTTTGATCACTCTTTCTAGTCTCTATTGATACCAATATTCCAGAAAAGGTGACAAAGACCATACATACACACCCATAACGATGGGATAGACACATATGACTGCATTCAAACCTTAACTCGAATAAGCTAAAGAGTAGGACTAGTAGTCTTTACCATAAGTCGTAAGCCAGCAAGGGCGACAAACCACATATACACATCCATAACAATGGAATAGACATATATGATTGCATTCAATTCCCTCACTTGAGTAAAACCAAGGGTTAGGACGAAAAGTGATATAGGGTATGGATTACGCATACATGGCCATAACGACGGAATAGACACATGTGATTGCTCGCATCCTTATTTGAGTAAAACCTAATGATAGAGATCAGGAAAGGGAAATAATTGTTGTTAAATAAAAATAACAAAACAAATAGACTAAGTCTGAACAAATAAGGTACAAGTTGCTAGATACTTTCCTGACTGTTACCATGATAAAGACAATAAATATTTACACAAACACCCTGCATTAGTAATTGACTACTCCCAATAAATCCTTAGCAACTCTGTGATGATTCACAAGTGAATAGATATCAGCTGGTAGACCTTGAAGAATGATATTTGTTGCCTTCATATCACAATCAGCTTGAATTTTCTCAGCAGCAGATAATTCAACATATTTCTTTGTTCTGGTCACTCCATTCTCTTCAACAGTAGGCCAAATGAGTGGACCGTTTTCAACTGATTCCAGTATCATTCTTCCGTGCTCTCTATTTTGCATGTAAAGTTCCATTCGACTTTTCCAAGAATCATACAAGTCCTTGTCCAACATTGGTGGACGATTGTCAGCACCGGAGAGTATCATGTACTCAGCAAGAGTATTCTTTTGTCCAAGTGGAATAATTGAATCCATGTTGATTTGATGTTTTTAGATTACTTGTGGATCGAACGGTGATTGAAAGTAATTGTGTTGTTTAGTGAGTTGTCTTTTGAGTGTTGTAAGTCTTGAAACTACACGGGATTTTACAACTCTTGATAAAACCGGGAAGACAATTGAATGTTTCACGGGATTTTACAAATCAAAGAGATAAACCGTATAATTTACTTTAGCAAATTTGAGTGTTCAAGTAAATTAATTTTTCTTTTGAAAGTTATTCAATCGCCTTGTAAAGGGAACTTGTTAAATCGCCTTCTAATGGAGAATTGTTAAATCACCTTGTAAAGGGAACTTGTTAAATCTCCTTCTAAAGGAGAATTGTTAAATCGCCTTTGCTTGGAAATTTGTTAAATCGCCTTGTAAAGGAAATTGATAAATCGCCTTTCACTGCAACTTGTTAAATCGCCTTGCACTAGAAAGTGATAACTCGCCTTACAAAGAAGAACTATTAAATCACCTTTCAAAGAGAGTTGTTAATTCGCCTTCTAATGCACAAATGCTAAATCGCCTTCTACATGAACGTTGTTAATTCGCCTTCAACTGCTAATTGCTAAATCGCCTTACACACGAAAATTGTTAATTCGCCTTTCACTAGTACGAAACTCAAATTTTTCAAAACTCAAAAAGACACAAAATTTCTTGTACAACTAGTATTACTAAGCCTATAGGTACTTTAAAAATACAAACTTTATGGATTTTATACCAAAAATTTTGAAATCAAGAATTGTACTTTCTAAGACTTTTTGAACACAAAAATGCACAAAATTTTTATGTTTTCTTTGATTCTAAGCTAGTACACCTATTTCAAGGATACTAGATCAGATTTACCTATGTAAATGATCTTTTAGTGTACCAAAGAGCTTCGAAAACAAGAAAAACAAGAAGATAAAGGTACAGTTTACTAAAGAAAACAAAACAAACACAAGAACAAAGCAAATCAGTCCATAGATCTTGATACCAATTATAGAATACTAGTAATCAATAACACCAAATAACAATGAAGAAATTCTAGAGAGGGAAAGTGGATGGGAGGAAGGTTCTAGTGAGAGAAAGTAACAAAGAAAGAAAGATTAGATTATGTGTTTGAGAAATGAACCAACCAACCACCCTCTCCATGTGCGGAGAGGGTATATATACTCTTACATGACCGGCCATGGGCCTCATGAAAGGCTTTCCATGGGCCTTTGACCCATTTAGCTTACTAACATAACATTTGATTCATCTATGAGCTACGACTAACTATATTGGTAGTGATCGATACTTTTCGTGTTTCTATCAACGTGTATGCAAATGAGTTTGTAAACGAGTTGTGAAATCAAGTATGTAAACGAGTTTGTAAATGCGCATGTATCTCCCCTAAAATAGTTCAAAACAAGTAAAATAGGGGCCATGAAACTCACCTCAAGTAAAAGTAATATCGTCAATAAAAAGGTAGGCACGGAAAACGATGCACAAAAACTCTAACCGCAACCTAAATTAGCAATATGCTTTTAGGATAATGAAAACTAGTGCAATAATGCAAATGCATAATATCAGTCCTATATCACCCATACATAGTTGCGTTAAGTTTAACAAGTTAAAACGTGGCTTTCGGGAAAATAAAATATTTATTTTTACATTTTCAAAAGTTCCAAATATTTACGAGTTACCTACTTTGTTGACCTACAACTTATTCATTACAGATCCTTAGAATGCGAGTCCGAATTTTTTGAAAACTAAAAGTTACGTACTTTAAAAAGTTAATTTATCATATTTCCCAGTTCAGACTCTAACTGCCTTGAAAACCGTGAAACAGGCTGGTCGTGCTGATTTGGCTCTCTAGACTTAGCAAAAATTCAAGATATCCCAGCATATAATATTCACAAGGTCAGAGTTTTGGGAGACCATAACTTTCGCGTATCAACACCTATTTGGGTGATTTCAGGGGCTGTGGAAAGCCACCTGTCCCGACTACAAAAACCTTAACTATCACAGGATCTAATTCTAACAATAACAGCTTCAAATTTGAGCTCATAATATGCTACTCGCGTTTTGTTTTCCTACATTTTGACAACTTTGTATTTAAATACACAAACTTTCATTTGATCGTATCTTACTCGTTCGATGTTCGTTTTTGGTGATTCAACTTGGTAAATTCACGTTATAGTGTCCTCTACATGATAAAACACTCACCTGTCCCCCAAATAGTTTCTAAAGTGTAGTTACCCATTTCAGGATTTCTACAATTTTCCAATCTTTTGGTTTTAAGAATAAGACTACAAGACTACTACCGTATGGTCTAGGTTTCAAACATAACATCTAGGGGACCTTAGAATCAAGTATGGTAATAAGGTTTTAAGTTGAAAATCCATTTTAAGTTGCTTTTTGCAAAAATATGTACATATATCAGATAGTGGTACGTTTTCTTTTGAAAGAAACCATCTTTAAGCAACTTAGGCATATAGGTGATATAAGATGAACATGCTATGATATATATGAGTGTAATACTGTATGGAGCAGGTGTGTTAACTTACTTGAATGGTATGAGAGTGATAAGTGCACGAGAAAACCCTAATTATATATATAACCCAAGCTTCCAAATAGCTAAATAACCAAAACTCTAGCACCCTTATTCTTGTTGCTGCTATTTGTAGACCAGAGAGGGAGAAGAGATAGTGTATTTTTGTTCTTGTTTTGTGTTAGAAATGAGGGTGTTTATGTGCTATTTATAGGACAAAAAGAAAGCTTAACTAGTTAGTTTCTTTGGTTAGGTCAAGATGCAATGTATTTAGTTAGTTTTAGGGTACTAAGGGAGACAAAAAGTACTTATGAGGAAGAGGTAGGGCTGCATTTTCATGGGTAAGAGGGTGTAAGAAAAGGGTTTTCATTCTAGTTGTCATTTTGAGAGTTATGGAGGATTAAAAATTTGTCTATGGGTTACTTAGTAAAAAAGGGAACATGAAGTTATGGTGTAGTACTTAGGGAAAGTGTGAAGTGTATAAGTATTCTAGTTTATATTGAGGATTATGGTCATGGTCTTTATATAAGCTTTAAGGTACTTAATAGGATTTGAAAGCTCTTGTCCTTGATGGTGATGTTGTGCCGTATGGGTTAGGATCAAGGGGAAAAAATGTGGCTTCAACATGGAGGATAATAGCTAAGTGATAATCTAGTGGTTAATGAGTAATTCCTAGAAAAAATGGTATTGATTTTTGTGTGTATGCATACACATAGGGGCGGCATTGATGATGTTTAAGTGTAAGATTTATATAATTTTTGGGTATTGGGTTTAATTGTGGGTATGTGGTTGAGTATAGATAGGTAGAATGGTTTATATGTATGCAAAAAGGTTCTAAAATGTGAAACGTAAACGTTTCACGTAACTTATAAAAATTAAATATAAAATGTTATAAATTATCTTCGTAAAAATAATATAACACTTGTTGACGTAAACTTTTATTTGCTCGATGTTGGTTTACGCTGATTGTTGATTTTTAGTTTACGCGATTTAACTAAACTGTTGAAATTAAAAGTAAACGCGTAAAAGTTTAAAATAAATAGTTGAATATTTATTGACGTAAAATGACTTGAAAATGCGGGTTGTCACAGTCTCCCCGTGTTAAAGAATTTCGTCCCGAAATTCAGTTGGTGTTGCCTTCTGGAGTGGTGTTGGTGAAGAGGTGCGGTTACTTGTTGCGGATTACTTATTTTTAATCCTCCAAAAATGTGGTAACAAATTTTGTTTTCTTAATATAGAGAGTCTCATTGGGACGGGTTTCAAATCCTTGTAGATACCACTTAAGATTTTTCATCCTTTACATTTTCCTCCTTAATTATTTCGGCTTGAGTATCCAATATTTGTGACGGTGGGTTAAAATTTATTTGTTGTGACAAAAATTTAAATCCTAGAAATCTTATCCGGTCTGTTAATACAAATAATGTCTAAAAATGTTATTTATATTTTTCGACCTCTCAACGTTTTGATAATAACAAAATGTAAAAACGTTTACAATAAAAATAAACGTTTACAAATTATCAAATGTAAAATTCCATTTCTAAGATTAGTGATCACTTAAGGTATGAACAAACAAAATAATTAAGCATGATTAGTGATCAAGAAAATATTTTTCTCTTAATCCTCACTTTTAATTCTCCAAAAGTATTTTCTTAAAAATACATTTACAAAATATTTTCTAATTAAAAGAAAAGTTTTATTAAAAACCTAAAAATTTGAAATTCAAAATTTCCTCTCAAAATGGAAAGTTCCATAACAGATACAGCCTTCACCACAAAAAGACAAAAAAGAGAGCGGAGTCTAGTGGCGGCCCCCTTATAGGCCTGGCGACCCCCTTATATATAAGGGACCGCCGGGACCGCCACCAGATGACCGTTGGGATTCCCTGCCTATAAATATTGCTCCATTCCCAGCAGAAAAACCTTCCTCTTTACACGAAATTTTTAGTCTTTTCTTTCTCTCTCTAAACCTTCTTTCTCTCACTAAAACTCTTGATCACTAACATACTTAGATCTTGTTTCAAGTGATCTAATCTCTTCTTCTCATCTCTTCCCTCTCATTCAAGTGGAAGAAAAGAACACTCGTATTCGTCAAGAAACGAAGTGTTAATTAGTGATCTCTCATCTTTCTTCTAACTACCAACCTCTATTGTATTTATCTTGTGTATTTGTATGATTCGTATATTGTGTAGATCCGATAGTGTAGATCTTGTGAGTGTGTATATCTTGCGAAGTGGTAGATTGGTTCTAGCTAAGATTAGGACTCCTATACATGGATATTTAATAGGCGAACTATAGGTAGGTACCATACACAGGCGAACTATACATAGGCATGTTTACACAGGTAAATTATACACTCTATAAAGGCGAACTATACTTGATTTTTTCTTATAGAAATAATATTGTTATCTTGGTAATCTAATCTAATAACCTAATCTAAGTATAATTAATCCCTATCTTGTCACTTAGTGATTAAATTAGGTGTAATTTTCCTTAGAAATCTTTAGTAATTGCCTTGATCTCAATATTTGGCCTATGGTTAAAGTGGTATATGAGTATGTGTGTCTCCTGTCTGCATGTGTATTAGTTCTTAGCTTGTGTTGCATGTGTAGTAACTTGTGCCTCGTAATGTTTGCCTTATCCCCGGTTGTGTTAATCATGTCCTGCATCCAATTTAATGTACTAAAACCATGAACTTTTCATAAATGCAACTATTTACTATGATCACAATTATACGGGGAAATGTTTCGCTTTATTACATTACTTGCATTATCAATATCTCAGTATGTCATGTAACTTACATAACTAAAACGCAACCTACCTATGTCACCCTATCTTCATATATGTCAAGCAAACTTCATAACATGTCAAGTCAAATAATCATATCCTTGTTTACAAAGTACATTATTCTTATATGTACTATTCGTAACGTTATGTCAAGAAAAAAAAAATAAAAAAAAAAAAAAAAAATGGGTTTTAACCGTTATGTATGCCTTAAACCCTAATTTCCATGAAGGGTTATAATATCTAAAGTGAATTATACAAGCTACTAAAAAACAAATGTACAATTAATTATAAATCTCATTTTGAAATATAAACTCCCTTCAAAGTAAAAATACAAGATTTCAAAGCTCAATATAAGTATTAAGCTGATCTCAAAATAGACATTTTAACTACGTTTTTTCTTTCAGTTTCTTCAACCACCATTTTGTACCAAGTTACTTACACTCAATATATAAATGTGTAAACCCTAATTATTCCATTCATAAGCTTTTATACATCATTTTTCACTCAAAAATCCTAATTCAAAACCCTAAACCCTAAAACCGAGCTAGTTTCTAAACCATAACCCATTTCTTGGTTTTTATCCGTTTTAAACCTAAACTATTAATCAAATAAGTTGTAAATACTTAATTTACAACATTACAAATCCTATTTCATCATTATAACATCATTATACATGAATTAAATCCTAGAAACCCTAAAACAAAAACCCCTTCATGCATTGTTTCTAAACCTAAAACCTAAAACCTAGGCCCATAGTCAGAAATGGATCAGTCTATAATATATAGGATATTTGGCATATCAATAGGTTCTGGGTATTAAGTGAAAACACTAGGTTTTAGCCCTATGTCTTGTGATCAATCAGGCCTGGTTGGAAATCAACCAGATTCGACGTTCGAATGGTTTTTGTTAGGCAGAAATGGCAAAGGTGCGCAGATTCGGCACACCTGTAGTAAATGGCTATTATCACTAAATTTTTGTATAGTAACCCCCAATATATATGTATAAACTAAAAACGTTGTAGTGAATCAAATATCTAACAATTTGATCTCTGGTTTGAGCTTCAACGGATTTTCGGTTCTGCAGAATGACATACCTTTGTACTAACTGATGTGGGCTGTCCAAAAAAAGCCATGAATAATTAATCCAAACACCCATAAATGTATTGAACACCCTTCCAACTGCACAATTAGCATTACTTAATCTTACCTTATGACCTCTCCGCAATCTCTTTATTGCTCCCACTCATGTCCCTCGATTTCATGGGCGCGGAGGCCGTAGGTATCCAAGGTCAAATAAGTACTATAAATTAGGGGTATTATGCTCCCATTTCAATATCCCCCACTTCTTCTTTATATAACCAAGTGAGCAAAACCATTCTCTGCTCCATATGATCCATAAGGATCATCTAGAAGATCATTCATCAAAGCTTTGAAGATCTTGAAGCCCCAGGGAACAAGATACAAGGCGTACGAATGGAAATACTACCCGAAACGACCCGTTTCTACCATTTTTGATCCTTGAAGCTCTAACCCAGGTTTTGGATGTTCTACTTCTGCTCCTATACTCTTATAATGTTCATATGATCCTAAATAAACTCTTGTTAAAGTTTCATAACTCAATTCATGCTCATTTTCTATTTTGATCCAAAACCATACACCCAAAACCCTAATTTTATGTTTTTCTTAAAACTAAATGTTATAATGATTAAATATTGGTTATTAATCTTCCTAGCACAGCTTACACTAATGTTAAAAATAACACTTTATTGATTAATGAAGAATTTGACTTAAAACCCACGAGTATTATGTTTTGAAACCTAAATTGACCCGTTTGGATTTCTAGCTTTATCGGATTTGTATTTCTAAACTTTCGTTGCGTTAAATCTTCATATTTTAGTTTATTATAACTTATATAAATATCTTTTTGAATGTGTAAAATAAGTTGCTGGCTAATTTGGACATGATTTTGTAATTATAATCCATGCAAGGCGGTTATTTCGTAACTTTTCTGAAATTAATACTAGAAGGGCTGAATATGTCATTTTATCAATGTTAAAACTAAGGGTCTATTAAGTCACTTTTCAAAGTTGCAAGGTTTTTTTTACTTGTATATCTTTTAAAGTTAAAGGACAAAGTCATAAAAAGAGCAAATTCAAGGTAATTCGGCCACCTTTTTCAAACTCAATGGTCTAAAATTGTAACATTTTGAAAAATAGTATAAAATCAGTTTAAAACCTTACAAGAACATAACATTAATTACGTTTCATGTCTTAACCATTTCCAGATATTGATTAACGCTTAAAAATGTTATATCATGTTATCACATACTAGGGAGCTAGCTTCATATAAGGGGTTTCATCTTGGTATTTACATTCTGACGGGTGTTGGGTTTATGATTTTAAAGTGCCCCTAGTCCTCAAATGTTTACTGATATGACTTAGGATTTATGAATGGCATCCGAACGGTGATACAATAATTCCAAACTCTTCAATCAAACTCATAACTCTTAAAACTAAAGTTCTAGAGTACAATCTTCATAAGACTTGACATATTATCCCAGGTTGCGTGACGTGGCTATTTACTATCATTTTGCTATATAAACCATTACCCGGGTTTAAGGATTGTGTTTCAGGTACTTCAGATTTCATTTTAGAATATTTATTACATCTACCTATTAGGTGAAGTTCCATAACCATTCGCCTTTACTTATTTACAATGTTTTTATAAACCGCGAGGGGATACATGCTTGTTAAAACTCTATTAAACATTACTCGTTTATCATTTAATAATGTAGTATTACTTTTTAAGAATTATGATGATTCATA
The DNA here is from genome assembly GCA_026074375.1 of Tanacetum coccineum. Taxonomy (NCBI): domain Eukaryota; kingdom Viridiplantae; phylum Streptophyta; class Magnoliopsida; order Asterales; family Asteraceae; genus Tanacetum; species Tanacetum coccineum. Next base: position 40,364 of record BQNB010039941.1, read on the forward strand.
ACCTCGCCTTTACTTATTTACATGTTTTAATACACCCGCGAGGTGGATACATGCTTGTTACAAACTTCCTTTACATACTCGTTTATCTTATTAACAATGGTGATTACTTTTCAAAGACTTAAAACATGACTTTAATTCCATGTATACAAGTTGTTTTTCCATGTTAGAAGCTATCCTGATATACCATTCGACTAATGTCTAAGTTACTATATGCCAAAAGTCCCTCATTATCATGGACTATTAATCACTTTCGGGTGAACACGAATATTGTGGATAGATCTATCAGATTTGACGAATCCTATTTGTGTTAGCCGGATAGGTAACCAAACACACTATATTTGAATTTCATAGGTATATGGCAAGTACATACACGAGTGCCATTATCTTATATATATATATTATATACTATATTTTTATATATATTTATTTTTATATTTTATATATATATATATATTATACAAAGTCTGTTGCTGTGTGCCATGAGATTGTAGACAAGACTATACTATACAAGAACATGACCAAAACAAACAAACAAGACAATAAGTAGTTTCGTTAATCACGATTACTATGATAATTTCATTCGTTGCATTTTACAAAAATAAGGGTATATAATAAACGTGACCAAGATCATAAACCAATAACATTTTCAGATAATTGTGTTTGTACATTATTACTACTATGACTTGTATTCTAAATGTTTATAAACCTATGAATTTCACTCAACCTTTGTGTTGACCTTTTTAGCATTTTATCTCATGTTATTGAGCTATATACGGCACGGAGTGGCATGGACATGAAAATGGCTAAACTTGTATCATTCTCATTGTATGTAAACTGATTTTGGACATACTTTGTAAAAACTCTGATTTTGTAATGATATGATAACGTATCCCCTTTTGATCAAACGTCTCTTTTGGGGTCGTCTTTTCTTATGATTATGATTGTTGTATCATTAAGTAATACCCCAGATTAGCTTCCGCTGCTATATGTAAAAATGGGGGTGTTACAGATTGGTATCAGCGCCATGGTTATAGAGAACAAGGTCAAAAACCTTAACTATAACCACATTTCTTTTTCTAGCCATCAAAGTCCTCCGTGCCACTACATTCCGGATCAGTATGTAAAGATACATAATTATTTATACTATTTTATTCATAAATAAACTTTGTTATTTTAAATAACTAGGTTGTTAACAGAACGATGTCTTCTCCCAACCGCTCTACTTCCGATATTGAGGATGCTCTTTCCTCTATGAATATTCTGAACTATACTTCGGTCTCATCGGATTATTTCCAGCCTTCTTCGCGGAAGCAATTTATTTAACTCTTCGGAAACACTTGTATTCTCATCCTTTCTAAAAAATAATAATTATTTGAAGGACGTTATAAGAATTTTATGCTAATGCAATTATCTATTTCAATCACCGATCCTATTACTACACCATCTTATTTTGACTCAATCTCTGGTATTCACCACCATTCATTCCTATTTGATCTCGTTATTTCTTTGTTCCTGAAGAACTATTACCACCTAAGAAACGAATCTGTTCCCCATCTTCTTCCTCAACTACGTTATCTAATCTATCTCGGAATCAAACTTGTGATTTGGTATCACCATCTTCCTCAGTTTATACTCCTACCGCACCTCAGATATTAGAAATAGGAAAAAGTTCAATTAAGATGCATCTGAAACATCATGAGGAACAAATCGAAGATATTTTGAATTACTTAGATGAACTCTCTTTTCACCGCATTGATAAAATGGAAGAAAGACGTATTAATGGTAACGAACTAAAGACCGAACTTAAGAGAATCCGCACTCAGATTATCAAACTTCAAAAGAAGCAGTTAGGGCAAAAGGATAAGATTGTCTTTGCTCACTACAGAATTTCTGATCTTGAACAAATCATTGAGAAAATCCAAGATCAACACCAAATGGATCAGGAAGATCTTTAGGATGTCATCTACCGGTTCGAAATCAACAAACTCTTAGACTAGTTATAGCTTTATCATAGCCACGGGATGTGTGGTATAAATAAAAATGCTTGTCAAATCTTGACTATGTACAGTAAGAAGGCAAGTTATTTATAAGGCTAATCCAATTTCGTATCTTATTTATTCCAACTTATGCTCTTTCATCATTCATATCCACCAATGCATCATTATTCTCCGTCTTCTTTGAACCCCAAGTGCATAAAATTCAAAATTAAGCATTCTCTTTAAGCATTTTAAGAATCACATTTTTTTTTAAGTATTACCTTCCAAAACTTATGATGTCATTCTTACTACGTGTTATCTTGTGGATAGAATGTCTCCCAAAAGGACGTCAACATCCGAAACATCGGCCATAACTTTAGCTGCATCAGCAAACTAATTAATTGGATGGCATTTCCTTAGCTCCTAAAAGCACCAGCTGCATCAATGGCAAGTGGATAGTTAATCCCACAGACACGGACCTACTGGACTCCTGTAGAATATAAAACAGGAAAACTATAAGAGTTTGTTAGTTGTCAACCTTTTCTACTTCAATGGTACGAAAGGAGGGGCAAGGGGTGGAAAATCAGTTAGCTCATTAGCTGGCTTTGATGCGGACCCTGAATCAGTATTTTCTCGTAGCCACTGTGCCGAAGAAAACAAAGTGACATATGCTACCGGTACTTTAACCGATGATGCCCTGTCTTGGTGGAATTCATACGCTCAACCTATTGGAATAGATCAAGTCAATCACATCACTTGGACCGAATTGAAAAGACTCTTAACCGATAAGTGTTACCCTCGAACTGAAGTCAAGAAAATGGAAGACTAATTTTACAACTTGGTTGTGAAAGGAAATGATCTTAAGACTTACATTGAATGGATTCAAGAATTAGCCGTCTTATGCCCAAACATGGTACCAAACGCGAGAAGAAACTTATGGAGGTTCTTCTCACTGGGGAGTACCTAGAGTATTGAAGGGAAACGTTACTGTCTCGAAGGCCTCAACTTATGGAGGAAGCCATTCAACATGAGCCAGAGGTTAATGGATCAGATAATAAAGCATGATTATGTGCAAGAAGCTAATGATCGTAAATGAAAGCTTGAGGATAAGGGAAACATCATCAACAACAACTATCAGAATAACTATAACAATAACAACCGTAACAATGATCACCACCAGCAGCAGAACAGGAAGCAAGAAACCTTCAGGACTTATACTGCCACCAATGGGTATACTGGAAATCATCCTTTGTGTGAAAGATGCACCCTACATCACATAGGTCCTTGCACTGTCAAGTGTCAAACTTGCAACAAGATAGGACATCTGACCAAGAACTGCAGAAACAAAAGACCAACCACTAGAAACAATCTTCAAACCATATCTGTAACCTGTAATGCCTGTGGAAAGAAAGGACATTATGCGAATCAGTGCTCGAAAGCAAACAACAGGTCTACAGGAAAGCATACTTAGAGCCAAGCTTGCTTTTGTTCACTTTAGGATTTCTACCCTAGAAACAACTCTCGAGGATATTCAACTCTCATCAGAATCTTCTTCAATCTAAAAACTCTAATCATCAAGCTACAATCCTTGTCGTTTGTTGTTCTTATTCTACTACAAGATACTTAGCATAAGTATCAACTTTTTTTTCATATGTAAAGTTATCCATGAAATAATAAAGTGACAATTCGTTACATCTTGTTATCTGGTGGTATCAAAACTCGACATCATTTGTCAATTCCATTAATCCTATTATGTTTAAACTATGAATACTCTCCTCATACCTTTGCAACATAAATTTTCATCCTCGAATATATGGGCGTCAGTATAATCAACATCTCAATATTATTTAACCATTCATGATCATAATTTTCTACACCTTACCGTTTCCATATCATGTTTTTATGCTTAGGTAAGACGATTTATGATCATCTTATTGAAATGAATTAGGATGCTTCTTCATTTGAATAAGGAAATTATAAATCTCCGAACTATGAATTTATAAATTCTCAGTTACAAGGAGTTGAACGCTTCTTTTTGTAAGTGACAAATTATAAATAAGTAGGCTTACGTTATAACATACGTTTACAAACAATTTCATTCAATCTTTTTTGTACCAAACAATTCCTTAATCATTATAATTATTACCTTCATCATCTGTTCATTTCAAAATCTGTATCTCACGTGATTAGCAATTCTCTTACAAATTCATAATCATTCTTTGACATCACTCATTCCATGATCTTCGTATTCTAAAAACTCTATGTTATATTCTGCAACGTAATAACAAGGAAACACACAAGAATCTATACAATGTCAAATGATTTCAATACCACTAGGTATGAAAATTTTGACAAAGACTTATGATAGCATTCTTATTCGATGTTGGCTTTTAAATAGCGATTCTTTACGATCAGAGTAGCGCAACAGAAGCGTGGTAGGACCATAACCCACAGGTTTTGTAAATCGAAGTATTTCATCCACCTAGGTTCTATCAGGATCTGGAGAAATTCTATTAGCTATCATCAAAAGGTGTGGTCTTGAAAATAAGTAGACGTGTGAAAGAAAGTAATTATAATTATGGTGCGCAACATAATTATGAATGCATCACACACGTGGACTTGTAACCTTGATTAGCCTAACATAAAATAAATATTAATGGCACCAGTACCTTACATCTATTCCTAATAATATCACAAAACTTTCAACAAAATCTGGGACGAGATTTTTTTTTTTTTTCTGTAAGGGGTGGATGGATGTGGGTGTATAACACCCAAAATTTTCATCAAATGCAAAACCTATTTTACTTAGATCACAATTATCACGGGTCGATATTTTTCACTTTATTAATTACTTGTATTGTCCAATATATAATATGTATGTAACTTACTTTAATAAAGTTAGACGAGCTCACTGCAACCTACCTATGTATCATATCTTCATATATGTCAAGCAAACTTCATAACATGTCAAGTCAATATCATCATATCCTTTTTACAAAGTACATTATTCTTATAATGTACTATTCGTAACGTTATATCAAAACGGGCTTTAAACCGTTATCGTATGCCTCTAAACCCTAATTTCATGAAGGGTTAATATCTAAAGTGAATATACAAGCTACTAAAACATATGTACAAATAATATAACATCTCATTTGAAATATAAACTCCCTTCAAGTCAAAATACAAGATTTCAAAGCTCAATATACAAGTCATTAAGCATGATCTCCAAAATAGCCATTTTACCTCCGTTTTCATTCCAGTTTCTTCACCACCACTTTTGTACAAGCTACTACACTCAATATATAATGTGTAAACCCTAATTATTCTATTCATAAGCTTTCATACACATTTTTACACTCAAAACCCTAATTCAAAATCCTAAACCCTAAAACCGAGCTAGTTTCTAAACCATAACCCGTTTCTTGGTTTTTATCCGTTTTAAACCTAAACTATTAATCAAATAAGTTTTAAATACTTAATTTACAACATTACAAATCCTATTTCATCATTATAACATCATTATACATGAATTAAATCCTAGAAACCCTAAAACAAAACCCTAATCTAGTTCTAAACTTAAAACCTAAAACTAGGCCCTAGTTTAGAATCGGATCAGTCTATAAAACATAGGATATTGGCAAATCAATAGGTTCTGGGTATTAAGTGAAAACACTAGATTGTAGCCCTATGTCTTGTGATCATCTTTCCGGTGGAATCAACCCAATTCGATGTCGGATGAATTAGTTATAGCCTAAATGGCAAAGGTGCGCAGGATTCGGCCACACTGTAAGGTAATGGCTATTATCACTAAATTTTTGTATAGTAACCCCCAAATATGTAAAACTAAACGTTGTAGATGACTCAAATATCTAACAATGCTCACTGGTTTGAGCTTCAACGGAGTTACAGTTTACAAATGACAACCATTTTTACCCAGACTGTTGCTTGGATGTCCAAAAAAACTGCCATGTGTAAATCAAACCATACACCCCTTAAAAATGTCTAGAACCAACATCCACCTTGAACCATAGATTCCTTACTTATACCATTGCCTCCTCCACATCACCTTATAGCTCACACACATGTCCTCACTTGTCTCTTAGATCCTTAGTCACCAAGTCCAAAATTACTATAAATTGGGTGGTTTATGCCTCCATTGCAATATCATCCCCACTTCTTTGTCTTTCTATTAAATAACCCAACGTGGGCAAAACATTCTCTGACTTCATATGATCTAGGACATCTTTAGAAGGGGGGGGGGGATCATTCAAGCAAAGGCTTTTGAAGATTTGATGCCCCGGGACTAGAATACAAGGCGTACGAGTGGACAATACTACCGAAATGACCCGTTTCCACCATTTTTGCTCCTTGAAGCTCAAACCCAGGTTCTGGATGTTCTACTTCTGCTCCTACACTCTTATAATGTTCACATGATCCTAAATAAACTCTTGTTAAAGTTTCATACTCATCCCTGCATCATTTTCCATTTTGATCCAAAACCGTACACCCGAAACCCTAATTTTATGTTTTTCTTAAAAATAAATGTTATAATGATTAAATATTGTTATAATCTATATTAAATAATGTTAAAATAACCACTTTATTAATTATTGAAGGAATTTAAACTTAAAATCCACGCGTTTACGTTTTGAAACCCTAATTTGACCCGTTTTGAGTCATAGCTTAACGAATTGTTATTTTATACTTTCCTTGCGTTAAACCTTCATATTTTAGCTTATATTAATAAGATATAACCTGCAAATATCATTTAGAAACTTAAAATAAGCTTGTATGGCAATTCAGACTTGTTTTGCAAAAGTATTCCATGCAAGGGGTATATATCGTAACTTTCTGAAATTAATAACTAGAAGGGCTGAATATGTCATTTTATCAAAGTTATAACTATAGGGGTCTATTATGTCACTTTCCAAAGTACGAGGTTTACTTGGTATATCTTTTAAACTTGAAGGACCAAACTTGTAAAAGTGCAAACATTACAAGACATAACTTTAATTAACGCTTTGAAAAAGTATAAAAATGTATTCAAAACATTACAAGACATAACTTTAATTAACGCTTCTCATGCTTATTATTTCCAGATATTAATCAAAACGCTTAAAACCGATTATATCGTATCATAATACTAGGGAGCTTCATATTAAGAGGTTTCATCTTGGTATTACGTTCTCACCGAATTGTTGGGTTTACGATTTAAAGTGCCCTAGCTCCTCAAATGTTTACTGAAAGACTTCTAAATTATGATGGCCCGAACGGTGATACAACAATTCCAAACTCTTCAATCAAACTCATAAATTTTAGAACCAAAGTTCTAGAGTACAATATTCCTAAGACTTAACATATTTACTCAGGTTGCGTGACGTGGTTGTTTACTATCATTTTG
>BQNB010039942.1:0-47743 GCA_026074375.1 Tanacetum coccineum
TTGTTTCTAAAGCGCCCCCGTTTTAACCATTTATTTAAATAGATAAAAACTAAGATAAAATTTTAATAAAATTTATTTTTAAAAGGCTTTAAGAAAGGGAGTTCGTCATCCTTGATTTTTACAATCCTCAAACCAAACTTAAAACGAAATCACAGCTAAATATAAGATTAGATGCTAACACTACTCATAAATGTTAATTGTGTAAACGCAGCTACTTTTCGCTCCCTTATTCCTAATTCCACTACAGATTTTATTCGGAAAATATAATGTGAAACAAGATCACTTATTTAAATATATTAAGGCCTTATTATTATAAAGGTAACCGGTTTAAACCACAATTAGATTGAAATCCTTTCCTAAAGAGACGATATGCTGAGAATAAAGTCCACATTAAGGTTCTAATTTCACATGATTTAGGGGTTATCCTTTTTATTTTATCTGAAAACAACTCAACTACGAGTCCAGAGACAGAGGCTTTATTTAGATAACCCCGGAGTCAAAATTTGGCTTTATTATTATTATTATTGCAACATTATTATCCCTCGGTCCTTTAAACAACTGCAACATCAGGAGCGAACTGACCAGAAACAATAGTCTTATTTCGACCTCGATAATTTCCTCGACATTTTTGAAGGCTGCAACATCGGGAGCGAGCCGACAGGAAACAACAAACTTTTATCACTCTTGGATTATTATTATTATTATTATTACTTCCACCCTTTAAACGATTGCAACATCGGGAGCTGATGACATCAAATAACGTCTATTTTATAGCATCACTTATTCCATGTTATTAACCCATTTTGTATAGTTATTGCAAAGAATTGTTACTTAATCGTTTATATTTGAGAATTGCAGTAATTATGAAGTAATTGGGGAAAGATAGCAAAAGGCGCGCATTCTGGAGCTTAAATGAAGATATTTTGAAGTGATATGTGATTTCTCACATATCAATTACTATTCTGAAGACCAATACGCCGTATCCATCAAGAAAGATACGGTGTATCCGTGCCTGCACTCACCAATGACCACTCAGGAATAAAGATCAATAAGCTGTATCCAAAGGAGTCAATACGGCGTATTCAAGATATGGAATCAATATAATATTCTGGAAGATATCAAGCATGGTCCCTACTCCAAGAAATCCCAAATACGCCATATCCAACTCTTGGATACGCCGTATCCAACCGACTTCCAGACCCTATAAATACAAAACTCAAAAACGAGTTTTAAGTGTGCTAAATCATATTCTCGATACCTAAACCATAAAAGTCGATTTTCAGAGGAGAAAAAAAGTAGAAGAGGTCGAGTAATGTATTCAATTCCATAGAAGACAACGTGTAATTCCATATACTTTAGTAATCATTCAGTTTTTGGTATCATTCGTTAACTCGGTTAGTTTACCTTGGCTAAATAATTATTCTTGTATTTATTATGACGTTTGAAGGCTAATACCTTCGGGTATTAGCCATTATTATGAAAATCTGAATGTTTGGTATTTGTTTATCTCGATTTCTTGATTTATCGTTGAGTGCTTGTTTATGTTTATCAATTTATACTTGTTTACGCGCTTTTGTATGCGACCTATCATTCAACTGGATCTAGTGAAGCGGACCAAGTAGATCTAGAGTTCGGGATAGCTCTCCATATATTGATTTATACATCTAGAATCTAAGTTACATAAATATTGTCCTTCTAAGTCTGTGTTTAGGATACGCTTCGAGCTTAACTAGTTAATTGGATATTGCCAATGGTTTATTGATCGTGTTGATTAGCATGTGACCTTTAATAATTCAACCAAGTAACGTTCTGATTCTATTGGTTAGTTGTACAAGTGGGACTACTCGTGTATAAATTTCCATTAAGCGGTAAGTGGGTAAAGTCTCTATGAGTAGGGTTTAACAAGATCACCATATGCTTTAATCTCTAAGATAAATTATAATCAGCATATAAGGACGCTTTATGCGATGATTTAATTATGATCAGAATTATTGTGTCTAGGGCTTAGGATGATGTAAACGCCTAATTCTTAGAATGAATGCCACCTCCGATGAGAAGAAATCATTGCACTAAATAAACAAACCAACGTTCTAATCAGATTAATAATGGTTAATACAGTTTTCTTATATAAGGTTCGACTGCTCTTTCATCTTTTGTTAATTAGCTTGCGTGGGTAAAAGTGCCTTGAATTGATTATAGACACCAACCAAACCGTGCCAGTCTCTCAGGCTGAAAACCCCCTTTTCCCGTTAGAATTAGGATTTAGACTGACATAGGTTTAACATAGGTTTAGAATAGAATAGAATTAACATAGATTAGATAACCAAGATATTAATTAAATTGATAGATTTAACCTCGCTTCAAGTGTTCGACACCCTACTTACCACGAAACTACTACCGATCGGGTACACTGCCCGTTAAAGTGTTGTTTTTGGTTTAGTCGGCAAAATATAAATTTAAAACTTGAATCATCTTAAATATACCATACAACGACAGCACATCAAGTTTTTGGCGCCGTTGCCGGGGAGTGAAAATTAATCTTGATTTTTATTTTGATATTTTGGTTTTTAACATTAGATTAGATCTAACCCCTAGGATTAGTGTAATTTTGGATTAACGTATTATTCTGCTTGTTTATTTATTCTGTTTGTGTAATACGGCGTATTCAGTTCACTGAACGCGACATATTTGTTATTTAATAATTTTTCTAGTAAGATTGTTTCAGGATGGACAATCCAAACCTTACTATGGAAGAGTACATCAGGCTCGAGGAAGAAAAAGCTCGTAAACGTGGAAAAGTGTTTAATTGGCAAACTGCTACATATGGGAAGATCAGGGTTGATGACGATTTTTACGATCTTAGATCTATGGAAGCTGAATTCCCAGCTATAGTCGTTAACGATGACTTTGCACCTAAGGATACACTTCAATGCAAATCTCAAGTAAGTATTCCTGTCAACGATGAAATCGACTTTAGAATATCATTTGACGAATCCGATGATGAGGATTACACAATAATTTGTGACAAAAACTCGTTTTCTTATAAAATGATTTCTGTCAACAATTTGAAAACGGATTCAGAAAATGATTATGAAAAAGTCATGCCTTCAATTCCATCACCTGAGCCTGCAATCAGTTATTGTGATGATTTAGACTTCTTTAAAGGTTTTGAGAACGAATTCCCAGCCATTGTTTACAATGATGCTCAAATGTCTAAACCAGATTTATTAACTGAACCAATTTTAAACCCCCAACATATCGATGAATTTGACTTAAGTGATGAAACATCATTGTCTGAATATGATGAGGAGGAACAAAATGTTTTGTACTTTAATGATCTATTCCCCTTCAACATTATTCGTCCTAATGATTTAAAATCAGAAAAAGACAAAGATGATAACGATATCGATATAACACAGTCTTTATTGGATAATGAAATTACACATGGGTCAACTATGCTTTTTGAAACAAGTCACGATAAAGTCACTAAAACTCTAAGGATGGAAAATTTTGTCATAAACTTAAATGTAAAAGTCGTGATTTGGATATATTACGCAAACGGAATGCTATTTTATCTCATTATGAATTTATGTGCGCCTTTTGGCGTTCCGTTCGACCCTAAGCGATATTATAAGGATGGTGATTGTGCAATAATGTTGTGGAGGCCAAGGTACATTTTCTTTGCTTTATTTTAGGAATTGGTCTCCAAGAATGGATACGGCGTATTCGGGTAAAACCAATACGGCGTATCCACTACTTTCAACAAAAGTTGACTAAGTCAACAAAATTCGCCTATACGGCGTATTTAACTCACCTCGATACGGCGTATCGAGTTTGGGTATAAAAACCCACTCAATACGCCGGATGTGATTTTACCACACTCTTTCACTCCACACACACAAAATTTTTACCAAAATAATATTTATAAGGTTAGGTACATTTATAAATATTACTTTTAGTAAAAATGTCGTATCTTTCTCGTTTTAATCCCGTTTTTAACGTTCTTTATATGTATGGATTCGTATTTGAAAAGTCTAATCAAATTTTATATACATTATATGGTTAGGTACTGTTAAGAATAGTAACAGTGAGTGAAGATTTATAAAAATACTTTTTATGAATTTTAATTATTGAAATCATATATTAATTGTATCTCATTCGTTTTAATTCGGTTTTTAGTGATTCTTATATCCACGTCTTCGTAATTAAAAGCTCTATTTAGGAAAATTAATTCCCAACAGTTCACTATCGTGAATAGTAACATATTTTTATAAATTTACTTTTATAAAAATACTTTTTAACTTAAACTTGTAAATAATGTATCTTCTTTATTATAAATCCATTCTTAATGTACTTTATAGTTTATAAAAAAAATCCTGCATAAAGTTGTAAGTATCAAAAAAAAAATAAACACATATTTTTTATCAGATTTGAAATTCTTATAGTTTTTTATAAAATTGCTTTAATAAAATTACTTTTACATATTTAATTACTTAAAACATGTAAAATCCATAACTAGTTCATTATCCATTGGTTCTTCAAGTTTTTTATATTTTTGGAATCACAAAAATATGTACTTTTAAAGAAAAATACAAAACATTCTGCTTAGGTTCAAAATTTTCAAGTTTTTATAAAAACACTTTTACGCATAATCTTGCAAATACCATATCTCCTTCGTTATAATTCGGATTTTTAAGTTCTTTACATGCCTATGATCCTTATGAGTTGTATTATTTTTATAAAACATAAAAATAAATATTATATGATTTGAATGAACAGTAACAGTTAAAAGTTTAAGTAACTTTTGTATACACTTTTAAACTTAATAAAGTTACCACAAGTCTTCTAATTTATAAATGAACATACATGGTATATAAATTAAGTCCTCTGCATTGTTCCTCATAATAAGTCCATATTGTCCAAGGAGATTGTCCAACATATTTATTTATTTAACTAAACTTCATAAATAAATAAATAATCATAACTTGACAAATAATTATATAAACTTTCCATTGCTTGTAAACCCTTGTTTTAATCATATTAACATATTTTAAACATCATCTTATTTACAATTAAAATGTAATTCGTGTATGTTTGTACATGTATTTATTTTAGGGATTTAGCCGTACAATAGCAACGTACTTTCAGTTTTGTTCCATGTTGGTACGTGAACTTTTTTTTGTTCCACTTAATGTAACGAACTTTTAAGTTTCGTGTTAATTTGCACCGTCAAACTTGTTTTACCGGATGAGCTACATTTTTGGTCCACTTAACGACCGTTTGCAACGTTAGGCTTTTTAGCCAACGAACGTTTGCACCGTTAGTCCTTTATACTAACGTTAGTCCTTTATCCAAAAAAAAAAATTTAAAAAACTTTTAATTTTTTTTAAAAAAATTAATTTCGAAAAAAAATTTAATTACGAAAAAAATTTTAATTTTGAAAAAAAATTTAAAAAAATTTTAACCAAAATTTAAAAAAAAAAAAAAATTTAATTTTTTAAAAAAATTTTAATTTCGAAAAAAAATTTAATTTTGAAAAAAATAAAAAATTTTAATTTTGAAAAAAAAACCATGAGTATGTAGTGGTTTAGGGTACAAGAAAAAGACTTCTCCCCCTCCCAAGACATTAGGAACGGACAAGATGGGAGGAAAGGTACAAGTGACAAGACAATTTATGGAGAATTGGGGTTGTAAGTGTACTTGGTGGTCCTATAACTAGATGATGGTGACACTTGTGGGAGATTTTTGATTTATTTCATGTGCATACACCTTGTATCTGGCCATAGGTGATCAATGAGTAAGATTTGAGTTAATTTTTATGTATTAGGTGAAAAAGTGGGTAGTTGTTTGAGTATAGATGGGTATTGGAGCTCTGGGTACAGCCTCAATGTAAATTTTAATGCGAAACGTATACGCGTTTTATATAAACCACATAAAATTAAATATAGAATAGTTATAAATTAATACTCTAAATAACTTACTATAACACTTGCTTGATATAAACTTTAACTTTGTTATGGTGTCCGTTAACGTGAAGGATATATTTTTAGTTTAACCGATTTAACTATAAGATATATTTTAAATTAAAATAAACGCGCAAAAGCAAAAAAATAAAATAGTGGAAATAAATGAACGTCGAAATGACCTGAAAATGTTAAATGTTACACACCTCCCAATAACAAAAAGAATGTTTAAGGTGTTGAGACTACACTTGCTCCTACAACAGTTGAAGGAAGCCAAAGAAGTTAGAGTCAAAGGCAGAAAAGACTTATTGATGGGCATCCCTAATGAACACAATTGATGTATTAACTCAATCAAGATGCCAAGTCATTGCTATAGGCTGTTAAAAAGAGGTTTAGAGGTAATGCTGCTACTAAAAAGACTCAGAGGAATCTTTTAAAGCAGCAGTATGAAATTTTTACTACAACTAGCTCAGAGGTGTTAGATCAAACCTTTGATAGGCTTCAAAAGCTTATTAGTCAGTTGGAGATTCATGGTGAAAGTATCTTACAAGAAGATGTGAATCAAAAGGTTATTAAAAGTCTGTCACCAGAATGGAACCACACATACCATTGTTGAGGAACAACCTGAGAATAGATACCTTAAGCCTTGGATGATCTTTACAAAAAACCTGAAGACAATGAAACCAATGTCAAAGGGACATCAAGCTCAAGCACAAACACACAAAACATAGCCTTTGTGTCCTCAAACAGCACTCGTAGTACAAATGGAGCAGTTAATACTGCTCATGGTGCTACAACTGCTAGCACTCATGCTACTGCTGTTAACTCAACAACAATTGACAATTTGAGTGGAGAATTTCCATCTATGCTTTCTTTGCAAGGTTCAACGCAAACAGTCCCAACTGAAAATGAAGACTTGCAATAAATTAATCCTGAAATTTAGAAGAGAATTGCTTTAAGGTGGCAGATGGCTATGCTAACAATAAGGGCAAGGAGATTCTTAAAGAACACTAGAAGAAAGCTTACTGTTAATGGTAATGAGACCATTAGTTAGATAAGTCCCAAGGTAGGGGTGTACAACTGCCACAAAAGGGACACTTTTGCAAGGGAGTGCAGGGCCCCAGGAACCAAAACCGGAATAGGGAGAACAAAGAAGGTTATGCCAATAACAGACAACTACTTCAAATGCTTTGTGTCTTTGTATTGGTTCTAGGTTAAAATTGGAGTGATCAAGTAAAGAAATCCAACTAACTTTGCACTCATGGCTTTACTCTTCTACAAGTTCTAACTCTGAGGTATCTACTGATTCAAACTGTTCAATCTCTTGTTTGGAAAATGTTAAAATTCTTAAAGAATAAAATGAACAACTATTAAAAGACTTAAGGACATCTAAGTTAAATGCTATTGCTTTAGAGTCTGTAGAAGCAAGACTTCTAGTTTATAAAAAAATAAGTTTGTTTATGAGGAAGATATAAAGGTCTTAAAACGTGAGATTAATTTAAGAGAAGTAGCCATTACAGAGCTTAGAAGGAAGTTAGAATTGGCTCAAAAACAAAAAGATGAAATTCATCTAACAGTAGAAAATTTTGAGAATTCATCTAAAAACTTAAGCAAACTAATAGACTGTCAGATAGTTAATAAGTGCAAAATAGGTTTAAGGTATAATACCGTTCCACCTCCTTATATAGGAAACTTTATGCCTCCAAAACCTGATTTGTCATTCTCTGGTTTAGAAAAGTTTACAAGTGAGTCTATATTTATTAATCCTATAGTTGAGAAAAGTGAAGCTAAGGCTAGTGAAGCAAAGCCTAAAGCATAGAAAGAATAATGGTAGCTCGCAATTTATTGAGATTGGGTGGGTCAATAGTGAGGAAGAAAATGTGTCTCAAACTAAGATTGAAAAGAAAATTGTTAAACCTAGTTTTGCTAAAATAGAGTTTGTTAAATCAAAAAAGCAAGTAAAATCTCCTAGGAAAACAACTGATAAACAAAGTTAGCACATAGACAAAACTATGGGAATTCACTTTTACTGACACAATTACAGAATTACCATAGTTTAATCATAGCCAGATACTCGAGGACTCAGAATAGGCAACTGAGGTAGTGTTTAGAGGGTAAATGGGCTATAAATACCCTCTAAGGGCTTCCATAGAGGGGTTGAGTCTTTTGTAACATTCATTCATTTTCCATCTATTCACACCATTAAAAAAAAAATAAAAAGAAAACAAATTTCCATCCCACTACTCTCTCTCTAGAAATGCTACTGTGGGATTGACTCACCAAGACCACCGGATCTTAGTTTCGTAGACCTTCAATTGGTATCAAGAGCCATGGCAACATACTCTTGGGTCGGTTTTGATTTTAGGTCCGTTCGGTTCTTGTCACAATTTCACATCTATATTTGTGGGTTTCGTGATATTAAGCTATTGTTAAGCTTATTTCATTTTTTAAGGCACTCGAATAGTATTTGTTGTTATAAAAACTGTTGGGGTCCATTTATTCTCCACATCTTAATCACCTGTTCATTTTCTTTTTTTGTCTCATAGCTTTTTTAAAAGCTTATAAACAGCTTATTTTTAAGCTTGTTTTGTGGCCCACGGTTAAGATAAGCACAAGGACAACCTATTTTATTTGTTATCTCAAAGATGACAAAATAACAAGTTGTCTCGAAGGACAACAGTGACAGTCGAACGAGTACACCCGAACGAGTAACTTGTTTGAGGACCGAACGAGCTTCACACCTTAAAGGATAGAACGAGTGGCCAACTTAGTGGATCGAACGAGTGTTTTTCTTATGTGGATCGAACGAGCTTGAACCTATGAGGATCGAACGAGTGGCCAACTTAGTGGATCGAACGAGTTTTTTCTTATGTGGATCGAACGAACTTGAACCTATGAGGATCGAACGAGTGGCCAACTTAGTGGATCGA
The DNA here is from genome assembly GCA_026074375.1 of Tanacetum coccineum. Lineage (NCBI taxonomy): Eukaryota > Viridiplantae > Streptophyta > Magnoliopsida > Asterales > Asteraceae > Tanacetum > Tanacetum coccineum. The sequence continues at coordinate 8,894 of BQNB010039942.1, forward strand.
ACGAGTGTTTTCTTATGTGGATCGAACGAGCGGCCACTCTTAAAGGATCGAACTAGTTACAACAATAAGAACCGAACAAGATTCAAACCGAGTCAACTCGGCTCTTACCGAGTTGACTCGGGTCAACTCACTGAGTTGTGACAAAAATGAAGAAGAAGAGGACTCAACAAGACTCACACAATAACAACTTCCTCAACATCACAACATCAAATCCAAAAAATCTAAAACATATTCCATTCTTCACATCATCTAATCTAACTTCATCTTATCCCTCCCCTACCATCAACAATACCTCTACAAAAATAGAATGGATCTCAGAGTTCATTTTATTGTGGGTTTTATTGTTACCATGATCATCATAAGATCGCACCACAAAAGAAAAAACATCATCATGATCTGTAAGTAAAATACGAACAATTAAAAGTTTGATCTTATAACACTTGGTTATACATCATTCATGTTTCGATAATTGATACAACCGACAAAAACACAACAATATAACCTACCCGAGACCTCTTTATATGAGACCTTAAAGCGATCGTTCTTGTGGTCTATTCACTTCGTTGGTGTGATTGTAAGTGGGTTCACAAAGTTTAAGGAGGTTTGGTGTTTATGTAGTGATCTATTGTTTTTTTTTTTTTGGAAAGAGATGGTGTGTTGTAACTGAGATTGTAGGTGAGATGGGAGTTTAGATTGAAAGAGATGGAAGTGATCTTTTGTAAGTGTTGGAATAGATGAGTTTGGAGTTGTTTTTTGTGACTGCATAGATAAAAGGAAGGTTGAGAATGATAAAGATGGGGGCGGAGGATTTGAGAAAGTGACGAGGGTTATGGTTGAGTAGAATTAGGGATTGTGAAAGTTTATATCTTTAATTGGGGTTGGATCTGGTAATACTTTCGTGGTGGGCCGAATATTATTTGTGGTTATCACATTGTTGGGCCAAAAATAGATATTGTTCTTGAGTTGATGGACAAAAGTTTATGTATGATTGGGCTGTGTAGTCAAAAATGAGCCGATCATGACTGAGTTTGTGATGGATTCGGGTACAACAGTTTAAGTATTAAATGTTTTATATTAACACTAAATTTGTGCTAAATACACACATTGGGACAAAAAGTATTGCTATATTTTAGCTGTTAAATGATACATATGTACTTTAGATAACATAAGTGACAAGATATGTGACGAGACCGGATCAATTTGTGGATAAAGAATCATGAAACTTAAAGGCTGGATGTGGAATTAATTTTTTTTAAGTGACTACGGAGTTGATCGGGTATCACTTATTTGATATTGAAGTGGCATTTTTCAAAGGCGTGTTCTTATTTTATCTTGAATGTCAGGGGTTGGTTGATGCATGAAATCAAATGATAACTAGCTCGAGCTTATTAATTGGAGACTTGGTTTTATCTAGTTTCCAGCAGTCAAGGGGTGGATGGTTTGAAGACCTGAATAGACTATCACTTCAAGTATATTACCTTGTAGTACTCAGTGTCAACGCTTATCCGTGTGGATAATCGCAATGAAGGTGATTAAAGTCTATATACTTTGGCCAAGGGTATTGAGTAACTTCGAGATTTGCTTGGAGCAAAATTCTCAACCCCGATTTTCCAACATAGCGCAAGCTAAGTTACAAGAACGAAAAATTCTACTTCAGATTCCAAGCTTGGTATATTGGGTTTACCTACCTCAGTGTGATACTTCAAAATTGCCTTCGAAACGGTTGGTCACCGTATAGCCAGAGAGAGGTGAGGAGTAAGATTTGATCACAATTGGAATTCTCACGGTTTAGATCTTAGCTAATGTATTCCTCACACAAGTACTCAGTAAATGCGCGTCCGAGGTGTTGCTGATTCCGATGTTTCGAAACCAGCAAGGGAAGGAGAATGGATTTTACCCTGAGCACCTTGCGAAGGAGAAGATTCACCCTTGAGCCTGTGCCTTTCTTTTTCTTGAAAGCTTGACATAGAGCATCTTTCTTGAATTTTTTTAAGTTAGGCTATGCCGGGAAGACATATGTCATAACCGCAGAGAATATCAACGCTTTAAATTATGGCTTTTGGGTGCATTTCTTCAGACACATAGGGGAAGTGATATCTTGAGAATTTAGTATGCATTATTTGAATTTCCAAGGGGAAGCGGTGTGAGCTGAATTATTTAAGCGTGATAAGATATGTTGCTGAATCAGATAATGCTACCCCAAACGATCAATCACCTAAGCTTATTCTTAAAAGGAGCAGCTAATATTTGAGTGTTAGCCTACCAGTTCCGTTGTGTCACTTAATTATTCTAAGCTTGTTAGCAAGCTTTGAAACCTGCTCATAGAGGATTGCAAGTTTTGGGGGGAAGCTTTGAAAGCTTCTCAATAAGAATATGAGAGCATGAAATTAAGGGGAAGCTGATTCATTGCTATTGGGGGGAAGCTTTTAAAGCTTCTAAAATCAAGAATATGTGGCATGAATTAGGGGGAAGCTAATTCAGAAGCTTCTCCTTAACCAAAAGTGTATGGGTTACTTAGTTCGTGCCTATTACAGTATGTCCCTCCTCACAATGTACTAACAAAGATGAAACATGTTGGTGTCAACTTAAATCAACCACAGAAGACGTCATCAGCATATGAAGCTTCATGGAAGTTCTTGTTCTTAATCATTATGTACTTGTTAGGAAATTATTGTAAGTAATTCTGTAAATCGTCCCGTGGGGGAAGATTGTTGGGAATTCACTTTTACGTGACGACATTACAGAATTACCATAGGTTTCTCAAACCACATACGCAGGACAAGAATAGGCAACTATGATAGTTTAATAGTTGTATGGCTACAAATAACCCCTCTAAGGCTTTCGATAGAGGGGTTGAGTCTCTTTTGTAACATGCATTATCATTTTCCAACTATTCACACTTCCATTATCCATCCCACAACTCTCTCTTCTCTAGAAAATGGCTAGCATGTGGTTTGACTCACCAAGACCACCGGATCTTAGTTTCGTAGACCTTCAAAAACACACACATCCCTAGAGAAAATCAAAGAAACTGGAAAAATATGATGTATCAGAGACTAGGAAGTAATTTTGAGATGTTTAACAAAGCTTGTTATTTATGTGGAAGTTTTGATCACTTGCAGGTAGATTGTAAAAAGGTTAATAAAAAACAGTTTCAAAATACATAACCAATTTAGAACTACGCTAAAAGGGTGAAACACTAGAATTTTGCCAAAAAGACTCACCCCTTGCCCCATAGAAAAGAACATGGTTCCAAAGCATAGCTAAGAAGTTTTGGCTTAGTATCAGTTAATACTGCTAGACAAGTTAATGCTACTCACTCAAAAATAACAATGAATAGTGCTAGACCAATGACAAATCTTTCCAAATCAGCACATTCAACTGTTAAGTGGCCCATTCACAAGAATACAACATTTAAAAACAGTAATTTTAAATCATAAGGTTAATAATGTTAAGGATAAAAATGTTAATACTGATAAGCCAAAAGCAGTAGTTAATGATGCTAAGCCAAAAGCAGTAGTTAATGCTGTTAAGGGAAATAATGTTAATGCTGTTAAGGCCTCAGCTTGTTAGGTTTAGAAACCAAAGACTAAAGTTTTAGACTGTGTTTCTAAACACAACAATGCATCATCACCCTGTAAAAGTTTGATTATGTTGATGCACAAGGCAGATCCAAGTCAGTGATGGCTTGGGTTCCCAAAAGAAACTGATTTTCTTATCTAATGTGCAGGGTAATCTACAATTAGATGTACAGGATCAAGGAGTGATTGATAGTGGATGCTCAAGGCACATGATAGGAACATGTCATATCTTACAGACTAGAGAGATAGCTAGAGGAAATGGTTGCAATTTAAAGGTAACCCGCCTCCAAAGGAGGGAAAAATCACAGGCAAGGTATAATCAAACTGGTAAAAAGATTTTTAAGAATGTGTATTATGTAAAAGATGTTAAAGTATAACCTCTTTAGTTTTCTCACAAAATGCGTGACAAAAAGAATAGTGTTTTTCCTTAATGACACAGAATGTATTGTTTATCTCCAAACTTTAAGTTAACTGATGAAAGTCTGTTTACTTAAAGTTCCTAGAAAGAACAATATGTATAGTATTGATTTAAAGAATATTATTCCTAAAGAAGGTCTAACTTGTCTCTTTGCAAAAGCCACATCTGATGAATCTGAACTTTGGCATACGAGGCTTGGACACATAAATTTCAAAACTATGAATAAACTGGTTAAGAGAAATCTTGTAAGAGGTTTACCTTTAAAACTTTTTGAAAACAATCAACCTGTCTTGCTTGTCCCAAAAGGGAAAATAACATAGACACATTTCTGTAATTCAAAACATAAGTTCAATCAGCCAAAACTTTACATATGTAGCAGACATGGATATTGTTTGGTCCAACATTGGAGTAAAAAGATTACTAAAAGATGTATTGTCTAGTTGTTACAAGATATACAGTAATTTAGTGGTTTTTCTTTCTAGCTACTAAAGATGAGACTAATAGCATACTTAAGTCCTTTATAACTGGAGTAAGAATCTAATAGATCATGGGTAATAAGTAAATTAGGTGTGATCAATAGAACTGATTTCCAAGAATAAGGAGTATGGATCAAACCAGTTTATGTAGAGAAAATAGGATAAAGAGAGAATTTAGTGTAGCTAGAACTCCTTAAGAAAATGGAGTAGCTGAGAGGAAAAATAGAACACTAATTGAGGCTGCTAGGACAATGCTAGCTGATTCTAAGCTACCTACTACTTTTTGGGTTGAAGCAGTTAATACTGTTTGCTATGTGCAAAATATGGTATTTGGTAACTAAGCCTCAAACAAGACCCTTATAACTTTTTCAGGTTATAAAACCATCTTTAGGCTTTTATGAAACCAATTTGGTGTCCTGTTACAATCTAAATACCATAGATCACTTAGGAAGTTTTATGGGAAGTCTGATGAAGGATTCTTTGTTGGGTACTCAAATCAATAGTAAAGCAGATTAGAGTATTACCAGTGAACTAGGAAGTTGAAAGAGAACCTGCATGGCCAGTTTAGCAAGAATCACCTAATAATGCAGAAGTGTACCAAAATTGGCTTTTTGATATTAATGCACTAACAAAGGCACTGACATATCGCCAGTTGTTGTAGAATTAGTCTAATGGTAATTCAGGTAAAAACATGTGATGATGCAGGTAAGCATGAATGGAGACAGGTACCTGCAAAAGACTATACATTTCTACTACCATTGTGGACCTTGCCAGATCCACCATGCTCTCAAAGTATAAAGAGATTCTCCTGAATGATAGATTCAAACCTTCAGAAGATAGATGAAAAAAGTTACTAGAAGAACCAGAGAAAAGAAGGTGGGATCTAAGTAAAGAGGAATGAAAGTAAATGATCAAGAGAAGGATGATAATATAACATTACTAACAATGTTAATGTTCGCTAGCACAATGAAATACTGTTATTGGTGGAAAAACAAGCATTGAACTTCTAGATGATCCAAATATGCTTGCTTTGGAAAATTATAGCATATTTGACTCCACAAGTGATGATCAAGATATTGGTGCAGAGGCTGACATGAACAATTTAAAGATGCATTTTACGCATGTCCTATCCAATTCCAACTAACACGAAGTACACAAAGATCATCCAGTTGAACAAATTATTGGAGACCTGAATTTAGCACCTCTAACAAGAAGAATGATAAAGAATTTGGAAGAACATGGTTTGTTTAGTTCAGTTCAGCAAAGAACAAACCATAAAGACTTTCAAAATTTCTTGTTTGCTTTCTTTTTATCACAAGAAGAACCCAAAAAGGTAATTCATGCATTAAAGGATCCAAGCTGGATAGAGGCTATGTAGGAAGAGCTTTTATAATTTAAGTTACAAGAAGTTTGGACTTTAGTGAAGTTACCTAATGGAAAACAGGCTATAGGTACTAAATGGGTCTTCAGGAATAAAAAGGATGAAAGAGGAATTGTGATTAAAAATAAAGCAAGATTGGTTGCTCAAGGGTACACACAAGAAGAAGGGATTGACTATGATAGTTCTTTGTGAGCCCCTGTTGCCAAAACTGAATCAATTAGGCTATACAAGCCTATGCCTCATTTAAATACTTTGTAGTGTACCAAATGGATGTCAAGAGTGCTTTTCTTTATGGTAAGATTGAAGAGGAAGTCTATGTTTGTCAACCACCAGGATTTGAAGATCCAGACTTCCCTAACAGAGTATAAAAAGTTGAAAAAGCACTGTATGGACTACATCAAGCTCCCAGAGCTTGGTATGAAACCTTGTCAGCTTATTTGTTAGACTATAGGTTTCAGAGAGGAAAGATAGACAAGACTTTGTTTATCAGAAGGGACAAAGGTGATATTCTGTTAGTTCAAGTGTATGTAGATGATATCATTTTTGGCTCTACAAAGAAGTCATTATGCACTGAGTTTGAGAAGATGATGCATAAGAAGTTTCAGATGAGTTCTATGGGTGAACTCACATTCTTCTTAAGACTGCAAGTAAAGCAGAAAAGAGGATGAGAATTTTATTAGTCTAGACAAGTATGTGACTGAGATTTTGAAGAAATTTGGTTTTACTGATGTCATGATAGCAAGCACACCTATAGAAACTCAAAAGCTTTTGCTCAAGGATGAAGATGGTATGAAGAAGTAGATGTTCATTTATATAGATCAATGATTGAATCATTGATGTATCTTACTTCTTCAAGACCTGATATTATGTTTGCAGTGTGTGCTCGTGCCAGATATCAAGTCAACCCAAAGGTATCCCCCCACAATCCCCTATTCAAGCCCCCAATAAAAAAGGATCTTTAGGTACTTAAAAGGTCAACTAAAATTAGGCTTGTTATCCAAAAGATTCTCCTTTGATTGGGGAAGCATACACTTATAGTGATTATCTAGGAGCAAGCTTGGATAGGAAGTCAACAACAGGAGGTTGTTAATTTCTTAGAAGTAGATTAATATCATGGCAATGCAAGAAACAGACTGTGGTTGCAAATTCCACAACAAAAGCTGAATATGTGGCTGCTTCAAGTTGCTATGGACAAGTGCTTTGGATTCAGAATCAATTACTTGATTATGGGTATAATTTCTTGCATACCAAAATCTTTATTAATAATAACAGTACTATTTGCATAATTAAAAATCTTTTTTTATTTAAAAACAAAGCATATAGAGATTAGACATCACTTTATTAGGATTGCAATGAAAAGAAGTTGATTCATATGGTTAAAAATCCTACTGACAAGAATGTTTGCAGATTTACTATACAAGCTTTTGATGTAAGTAGGATTTCAAAATCTTTGATTGCTAGTATTTAGGAAATGCTAATTCATAAAATCTTTTATCTCTTTATGTTTTTGTAGAGTTTTGTATGAATTAGTACTGTTATTCATGTCATTAAAAGTTTTTGTTGTTAAGTATAATTAGTGCTGCTAGTTATACTTAATACTGCTAAGTTAATGCTGTTAGTTATACTTAATACTGCTGGTATAATTTAACATTGTGAAAATTGTGAGAAAAATAATTAAGAGAGCTGTGTGAAATAAAAACAAACAGAGTGATTTGGTGAGTAAAAGAATTGAGAGAAGTGGTGAGTTTAAAAACAGAAAGAGAGTTGAATATACAGAGTGTTTGGAATGGAACTCAAAGTTAATGCTGCTAGGCATAACTTACTACTGTTGTTGAAAGTTAATGCTGCTAGGCATAACTTACTACTGCTGTTGAAAGTTAATGCTGCTAGGCATAAACTTACTACTGCTGTTGAAAGTTAATGCTGCTAGGCATAACTTACAACTGCTGGTGAACGTTAATGCTGTTGAGGGTATTTTCATAAATACTTCGATTAAGGGTTTCATTCACTTATTTAATCGATTTCATTCAATCATATACTCTCTAATCACAAACCCTAACTTAATTTCATCATTCATCATCAAAACCCAACACAATGACGACCCTACAGTTTGCTAATACTCACAATTTGGTCACGCTTTTGTCTAAACCCGCTAAAAATGAAGGGTTTGAGCAGATAATGGATTTTCTGAATGCAAACCCTATAAGATATGCACTAACGATCAATCCCACTATCTATACTTCATGCATTGAACAATTTTGGGCTATTGTCAAGGTGAAAACTGTCAATGAGGAAGTATAGTTACAAGCCCTAGTGGATGAGAAGAAGATAATCGTTACTGAAGCATCTGTTAGACGTGACCTTCAACTGAATGATGAGGAAGGTACGGATTGCTTGCCAAATGCTACAATTTTTTAAGAACTTACAACGATGGGGTATGAAAAACTTTCACAGAAGCTTACATTCTATAAGGTATTATTTTCTCTTCAATGGAAATTCCTTATTCATACCATTTTGCAATGCCTAAGTGCTAAGACTATTGCATGGAATGAATTTAGTAGCACTATGGCTTCTGAAATTATCTGCCTAGCTACAAACCAGAAGTTTAACTTTTCAATGTACATATTTGAAAGTATGGTGAAGAATTTGGAGAATGTGTCTGGTAAATTTTTAATGTATCTAAGGTTTGTGCAAATATTCTTGGAGAAACAACTAGAAGGAATGTCAAATCATAAAAGGATTTATGTTACACCCTCTCACACTAAGAAGATTTTTGGAAACATGAGAAGGGTAGGAAAAGGCTTTTCTGGAAGGGACACACCCTTATTTCCTACAATGATGGTACAAGCTCAACAAGAACAGGGTGAAGGTTTAGCAATGCCCACTGATCCCCAACATACACCCACCATTATTCAACCATCAACATCTCAACCAACAAAGATCAAGAAGGCCAAAGAGAAAGGACACTAAGGTACCTCAGCCTAGTGGTCCTACAGATAATGTTGCAGATGAGGTTGTCAATGAGGAGATAGATGACAGTTTGGTGATGGCTGCCACTACTGCTTCTAGCTTAAAAGCAGAGCAGGACAGTGGTAACATAGATAAGACCCGATCTAAGGAAACACTTAATGAACCAAGTTCCTTATGAACTAGTTTAGGTAGTGGTCCCAGGCGCCAAGACACCATAGGGGACACAATTGCTCGAACTAGGTTTGAGAATGTGTCTAAAACATCCAATGAGTTACTGCTCGCAGGAGTTAACACACCTCGAAGTGATGAGGATAGACTAAAACTTAATGAATTAATGGAATTTTGTACCAAATTGCAACAAAGAGTCATTGACCTGGAGAATACAAAGACTGCTCAAGCTCAGGAGATTACAAGTTTGAAACTGAGAGTCAAGAAGTTAGAGAAGAAAGGAGGGTCAAGAACTCACAAGCTCAAAAGATTATACAAGGTTGGTAGATCTGTAAGAGTGATTTCCTCTGATGAAGCTAGTTTGGGTGATCAGGAGGATGCATCTAAACAGGGGAGGAAAATTGATGACATTGATAAAGATGCAGAGATTACATTGGTTTATGAAACTCAAGGGAGGTATGGTGATGAAGAAATGTTTGATACAGATGTTCTTGATGGTGATGAGGTGTTAGCAGAACCAGAAGTTACTATTAAAGATGTGAATTTATGTGTTGATGAAGTTACTTTGGCTCAAGCACTTGCAGCTTTGAAAAGTAAAAAAGTTCAAGAAAAAGTCAATGTTGTAGAAGAGCCAAGTGAATCAATAACAACAACACCAACACTTACAACAACAACTGCTGCTATAAAAATTACAGTTGTTAGCACAAGACCCGGAGCAAAAGGGCTTGTTATTCATGAAGAGGAGCAAGCAACTACACCAACAGTTTCTTCTCAACAACCATCACAGGTCAAGGCATAAGACAAAGGCAAAGGGATTATGGTAGAATAACTTGTGAAAATGAAGAAGAAAGATCAAATCAGTCTTGATGAAGAACTTGCTTTCAAGTTACAAGTTGAAGAAGAAGAAGAAAGGCTTGCCAAAGAAAAATCTCAAAGAGAAAAAGAAGCCAACATTGTTGCATGGGATAATGTGCAAGCAATGATAGATGCTGGTTATCAAATGGCTCAACAAATGCAAGCAGAAGAACAAGAAAAGTTGAGTATTGAAGAGAAGTCCAAGTTGTTTGTACAACTCTTAAAAGTAAGAAAGAAGCACTTTGAAGCAATGAGAGCTCAAGAAAAGAGGAACATACCATCAACTAAAGCTCAAAATAGAAATACAATGTCTACTTATCTGAAAAACATGGTTGGATACAAGCACAATCAGTTGAAGAACAAAAGCTTTGATGATATTCAGAAGTTATTTGACAAAGTTATGAAGAGGGTAAACACATTTGTAGATATGGATACAGAATTGGTGGAAGGCAGTGAATTAAGAGCAGAAGGCATTGAGACAAGAGTAAGCTGCAAGCTGATCATTAGAATGAAATGTGTTATTAGCTTCTTAAGCTCATCACAAAACAACTCAAGAATCAATAAAGTGTTTGAAAGCATCCTCCTCATGATTAATGAAGCTTTCAATGAAGAAACTTGAGATTTTAAAGAAGAATATCAAGTTTAGGGGAGGATTGTTGGGACTAAAAGACTTCATAATGATTTTGGAATTACTGCTGCTAAGGTTTATGTTACTGTTGCTAAGTAAAACTTAGTGATATCCATTAACTCTAATAAAAAATATGCTAAGTAGTTAGTACTGCTAGTTCATAGTTACTACTGCTAGTGTAACTTAGTACTGCTAGTGTATATTAGTACTGCTAGTATATGTTAGTACTGCTAAAGTAAAGTTAGTACTGATGGTGAAGATTGAAGAAAATATACTAAGTAGTTACTACTGCTTGTACACAGTTAATGCTGCTGGTGTATAAGTTACTACTGCTTGTTAAGAGTTAATGCTATTGGTACAAAGTTACAACTGCTGAAAGATTACAACTGTTGAAAGATAAAGATTGCTTAAAGATCAAGATTACTTATGAGATAAGGATTGTTATTTATATAATAGATCTTTTAGAATAATCTAAGTTTTAGGAATATATTGTAAATCGACTAGGACTCCTTGGTGTATAAAAGGAGGTCCTAGGGTATAGAGTTTGATATCACAAAAATCATAATCCATAAATCTAGAAATCTTTTGTTTTGATATCGTTATAGATTCAAGGTTTTGTAACCCTAATACTAGTTAGAGTATTCATAAAAATATATTGAAGCTTTATTTGTTAATTTGTGTGTTCATTAGAATTACTGTTCTATTGCATATTCTTCTGATTGATCAAAGATTAGATTCTGCATAATCTTTGATATATTTTACAAAGTTTCTATCATAGTTGTGTAGGATTTATCTTGCATAACTAAACCTTACACAAGCTAAAGAATTCAAGATCCATTCAAGTGGGATCAATACTTTAACTTTTTAATTTACTCATTAGGACTAAGAATGGTAAAAGACAATTATATGTGACTTGGATGATCTTTTCAATTTTATCATCCTATCAACCTTCTATGTGAACTAATTTTAGGAGATTATGACATGCGTATAAAAATCACTATATGCTAAATGATTTGCATCTTAGTTTAGGACCCTACATTCTTGCTTAAATTAGTTGATTATTGAATTTGGAAGATGCTAAAATCACTGGACACAAGAAAAAGGAAAAACTAGAAAATCTTGCTCTCTCCAGAAAACGGCCCCCAAAAAGAACCGGCAGCCCCCCAATATATATGGGACCGCCCAACAATATGGGACCGCCAACAGGAGGGAACGAAATTTTTAAGTTTACCTCTTTTTCTGTATCTTTGACCCTGCTATACATAGTCTCATGTTGGAATTTCCCTATTTACCCAAACCACCTCTTGAACTTTTTATCACTCAAACCATGCTTTGCCACTTTCTAACATTACTTCCATTATTTAACTCATCCATCCTTCTTCATTCACCATCACCAACTTTTTCTCCTTATCATCTTCACTCTCACCACCAATATCTTGCTTAAACCACAATCCAAACTTTTCTAGAAAACCAAGAATGTCGGTAAGACAAGTATGGAAGCGTAAGACATCCACTCCAAAATCATCACCTTCTTCCCAAAATGACTCACCTCCATTTCCTCCAAGAGTCCATCTTCAATCTCCTTCACCACCATTCTACAATCCACTAAGAGATCAAATGATTAACCAACTTCACCACATCTCTACCACTCTTGATTCACACACTAACCCATCCAATGCCTACATTCATGTACCACCTTCACCACCACCACAACCAATTCATCCTCCTTTTCATGCTCAAGTTGAATTTCACTCAAGTTTTTGTCATTGTTGCAAGTATTCTAGACACCAATTCTACTCCTTGAGAAATGAAATCAACTTCATTCAATTTCTTCTCACCCGTCTCATACCTCAAACTCGCACTCCTCCAAATCATGTGTCACCAACCTCATCTTTTTCCCTTTTTAATTAATCATTCTCATATGATTAATCAACCTAAATAATCGACCATCCATCTTTTGATTATGGCATCTTCTAGATTTTAAGAATCTACTAGTCTAACTATATGCCTTAATATGTCTTTACTTTGTGCTTATCTACTTTATCTTGTAATGATTCATACCATCATAGTATGAATTTATCTTATCTCTTATTTAGTTTTGATTGCAATCAATGCTTCTTGTATGAGTGTCTTAAGTAATGAATGAAACTACTTTATGGTTTAACTTGCATGAATTGCTATATTGCTACTAGTTGGGAATATATTGTCTTGCACTTGTACCTCTAACTTTATTTTGTAGCAAACAATTTTTGTAAGATCGTCAACTTCTTTCTTTCTACAACAATTCGATGATCATCCTTTTTTAATCCGACAAAAAGGGAGAGAAATGGAATGAAACTCGTTAATAATATTGAAACATATAATTTTATACAAAATGAGTTTATATTTTGTCATCATCAAAAAAGGGGAGATTGTTAATACAAATAATGTCTAAAAATGTTATTTATATTTTTCGACCTCTCAATGTTTTGATAATAACAAAATGTACAAACGTTTATAATAAAAATAAATGTTTGCAAATTATTAATCGTAAAATTATATTTCTAAGATTAGTGATCACTTAAGGTATGTACAAACAAATCATTAAGCATGATTAGTCGTCAAGATAATATTTTTTCTTAACCATTATATTTTTACAAAAGTATTTTCACAGAAATAAATATACAAAATATTTTCTAATTAAAAGAAAAGTTTTATTTAAAACTTAAATTTGAAATTCAAAATTTCCCCCTAAAATGGAAACTTCCATACCAGATACAACCTTTTCCATAAAAAGACAAAAACAGGAGCAGAGTCTACTAGGCGGCCCCCTTATAGGCACGACGGCCCTCGGATATATCTGGGACCGCCGGGTGTTGAGAATCGTTTTGCCCATCTAGGATAGTTTAACAGATAATATTGAACACGCAGCGGAATAATAATAAGAACAATATTACCAAACAAGGTTTTAACCGAACATTGAAGCCTTCATTATATTTTATCAGAATAAATGAGGCTACACCAACTATCTAATAAATTAACTACTACTACTACTAACGCATACGCACACGTGTGTTTACTAGACAACTCTCATAGGAGTTCTAACTTTTCATGGATCTAAACCAATTCAACCCCAACCACCTCTTTTATATAAAAGAGCCTAGGGTTAAACAAGAAAACCCAGCTTTGATAAGAAGCAAACTTAATATAGCACATTAAGTCCTAGTTGTTTCATCTTTCTTCTTTCTTCAAATTTGGTTTTAGTAATTATCAAATCTCAAATCCCAACAATCTCCCCTATTTATATTACAAAACAATCTTCATGTATGAAACAATCTTCAAAGCTTCCCCTTGAATTAAGATCTTCTTGTATATGTCACCACTTTAAAATAAGTTGCAAACCATATAGTCTTCTTCCCCTTTTTGTAATCATCTAATAGGGGTCATCTGTAGATAAGCAACTTGTGAACACTTCCCCTTAAGTGGTACATGTAGATGGTTAAACATGTTAACAATAAGCTTCCCCTGAAAGTATGCTAACCATCTCTTGAATCTCGAACTCAGTAGGCTCCAAGTAGTAATTATTGATGAAGAAAAATGAGTATAACCCATATGTTGAAGAAGTAGAATTTCCCAAACTTTTGTCTTATGTCTTGCACTATTCACATGACGTCGAACTCATACCAAACTGGAAAACGTATAAGTAGACCGCAACCTCTTGACAAAATCCTCATCTATATGAGACACTGAGCACAATAACGTAACTCCTTAAAGTGATAGCAAATGTACGTAGTAAGCATCATAAGGTAGATCGTACACCTTTGCTAGATTCATCAAGTCTTCGTCACCACCAATTAAGCACAAACAAGTTACCTCAAAATGTTGTAAGCCATTTGAGATATGATAAGAACACAAACCTGTGAAAATCAACTACAACATCAAATAAGCAATAACCAATTTTCTTCATAATAATCCCCAAAAACGAGCCATTATTTCATCATCTATCCGAGATTCAAACGCGTCAAAAACATGTACTATCCGATATCGGTCAAAGCTACCAGTATAAACTCTTTTATCGGACAGAACGAACGGTACAAACTTCTTTAGGACGCGGTACAAACCAACCAAGCTGTTAGTGACCCTTCTTCTGTTACAAAACCGTCACTAAGCTGTCACCATACCGTCACAGATCTGTTGCAAAAACTGTCACTAATCCAATGGCTCCTTCCTCCCATGGTAAATAGAAACACTTTATTTGTCGCTAATTTGTTGCTATTTTGTCACAGATCACCAGTGGTATTAACTTCTTAAACGCAGCAGTACTAACATTCAACAAGCAGTATTAATAATTGTATGGGCAGTACTAAGTACTCCACAACCACGTGAGCAGTATTAAAGTATTAGATATCAACACCCCGTCCAATTAGCATCTTCTAATATCCAGCCCATGAAATCATCATCACAAATCTGTAAACCAACCACGTTCAACATATATATAGGACTCTTTATTTTGGAAATACAATATTATCCCTAAAACTTGGAGATTCCACAATAAATCATATCTCCATAAATCACGTGTAACAGACACTGTTTCCATATATTATCCCAATAAAATAGGAACTTTCCACGCAACACAACCTGTGATATCTCCCATGATTTACGCAGCAACATAAACTGCTATCTCACATGCGCACCATACCATATAGCAGATCAAGAATCACAATAGATAGTGTTTATCTTCATTTGAACAAACATATCAACAATCAGACAGCAGATCAAATATTTGAAGCCTTGGCATTTTTAACTGCTTCCACCACGTACCTGTTGTTTTAAAGAGCACCCTTACAGTTTTAATGTTATCTTAACAACCAGGAAACCTGCTGTTTCCTGTGCCCAGATGTGTCGTGACCAGAAACCATATCTTACCAATAGCATTCTTCTAACATCGCATTAATCAACATGTTGCTGCCCATGATCGGATCCATAGCCCTTGACGAACTTGTTTTGAGAACAGATCCAGAATTAAGGTTTGTAAGAAACCCTAATTACTCACTAGTAACATCAGCAGCTTCAAGCATAAAACAGCTTTTAAACAAAACGTACATCTTTTCTGCTTTTTATAAATTAGGGTTTGGTGACAAACCTAAGTTTTTTCAAAATTCGTCATTAACAGAAAAAATAACCATGAACAAAACCTTGTTAATCCTAGATATCAAGAGCAACCTGATCTGATACCACATATTGAGAATCGTTTTGCCCATCTAGGATAGTTTAACAGATAATATTGAACACGCAGCAGAATAATAATAAGAACAATATTACCAAACAAGGTTTTAACCGAACATTGAAGCCTTCATTATATTTGATCAGAATAAATGAGGCTACACCAACTATCTAATAAATTAACTACTACTACTACTAACACATACGCACACGTGTGTTTACTAGACGACTCTCATAGGAGTTCTAACTTTTCTGGATGCTAAACCTATTCACCCTACCTCTCTTTATATACTAGAGAGGCTAGGGTTTACAAGAAAACCTAGCTTTGATAAGAAGCTAACTTAATATTGCACATTAAGTCCTTGTTGTTTCATCTTTCTTCTTTTCTTCATATTTGGTTTTGTAATTATCAAATCTCAAATCCCAACACCGGGACCGCCTGCAGATGACCTTTGGATTCGCTGGCTATAAATACTACACTATTTCTGGCAGAAAAACACACCTCTTTGCACGAATTTTTCCAGTCTTCTTTCTCTCTCTAAAACCTTCTTTCTCTCACTAAATCTCTTGATCACTAACATTGTTTGATCTTGTTTCAAGTGATCTAATCTCTTTTTCTCATCTCTCCTCTCTATCAACTGTAAGAGAAGAACATTCATATTCGCCAAGAAACGAATTATTGTTTAGTGATCTCTCCTCTTTTCTTCTAAGTATCAAATCTCTATTGTAATTATCTTGTGTAATTGTGTGACTCGGATTGTATGTAAATCTGATAGTGTAGATCTTGTGATTGTATAGTGTTTGTGAAGTGGTAGATTGGTTCTAGCTAAGATTAGGACTCGACGTTTAGCTTAGTGTCGAAAAACAACGTAAGCGACGTATAAACGGTTTTCTCCGCCTGAAGGGAGCTTGTTGACATAGTGAAATCTCGAGTATGATACTCAGGGAGTGGAGTAGGGCAAAGAAGAGCTTCGTAGCCGAACCACTATAAATCTTGGTATCTTGGTTTGATTGTTCCTTCTCTCGTCTCTTTATATATTGTTGTGATTGTTATTTAGTATTAGTTTAGATATTTACATTGTTGATTCATATTGTTGATTGGTTGAACATACAACTTAAATCTAAGTATTTTGAAAGTAAACTTTTAAAACGTAAAACGAACATGTAAACTATTCAACCCTCTCTTCTAGTTTCCACAAGGATGTACCTATCGTGAGAGACGTCCTGGAAGTATTTCCTGAAGATTTGCTAGGACTTTCACTGACCCGCTAAGTAGAATTACAAATTGACTTAGTACCTGATGTTACACCTGTGGTACGATCGCCTTATAAACTAGCCCCGTCAAAAATGCAAGAGCTGTCGAATCAACTACAAGAACTTGCAGATAGTGGACTTATAAGATCAAGTTCCTCATCTTAGGAAGCTCTGATATTGTTCGTCAAAAAGAAGGATGGATCCTTTAGGGTGTGCATCGACTACCGAGAATTGAACAAACTAATCATGAAGAACTGTTACCCGCTACCTAGGATTGATGACCTTTCGACCAACTGCAAGTATACAGCACCTACTCGAAAATTGACCCAAGGTCTGGTCATCACCAACTTAGGGTTTGAGAAAAGGATATTGTCATGCCATTTAGTTTGACCAACACACTAGAGGTATTCATGGACCTCATGAATCGGGTGTACAAACCGTACTTGGATAAGTTCATGATAGTATTCATCAATGATATCTTTACCTACTCAAGGAGAAATGAGGAGCACGAGGAACACCTCAGGCTTATCTTGGAATTGTTTAAGGATAAGGAATTGTACATCAAATTCTCTAAGTGTGAATTTTGGCTCCCGAAAGTGCAATTTCTCAGCCATGTTATTGATAGTCAAGGCATTCACGTTGATCCCGCCAAGATTTAGTCAATCAAGGATTATGCAACGTTTACGACCCCAACAAAGATACGCAAAATTCTTAGGTCTTGCCGATTGCTACCAATGATTTATCGAAGGTTTCTTTAGGATAGAGAAACCTCTAACCAAACTGACTCAGAAAAATGTGAAATATGAATAGGAAGAGAAAGAAGATGAAGCACTTTGATTGTTACTGTAAAAACTTTATAGTACACCAAAATTTTGCATTTCCTGAAGGAACAGAAAGCTTCGTGGTTTATTATGATGCTTCGCATAATAGATTAGGTACTATAAAGGTGCAGAAGGGGAAGGTGATAGCTTACGCCTCTCAAAAACCAAAAGTTCATAAGAAGAACTACACGACTCACGACCTAGAATTAAGAGCAATTAGGTTACTCTCAAGTGTTGGGAACACTACCTGCATGGCATGAAGTGTACCATGTTTACAAACTATAAGAGTTTCCATTACATCCTAGATTAAAAGGAATTGAATATGAGACATCGTAGATGGTTAAAATGGCTTAGTGATTTCGATTGAGAGATTCGATATCACCCTGGAAAAGCAAACATTGTAGCATATGCTCTAAGCAGGAAGGAACTGACTAAGCCTCTCAGGGTGAGAGCCTTAGTGATGACCATTAATTTAAACCTACCGCCATAGATTCATGAGGCACAAGTAGAAGCCTTCGAGAAAGAGAACAGTAAGGATGAGAACCTTCATGGTATAGACAAGGAGTTTGAGACTCTTCTCGATGGAACTCTTTGCATTAGGAGCATGAGTTGACTACCACGCTTTAGAGACATAAGAGAAATAACCATGTATGAGTCACACAAATCTAACTATTCCATCCACTCTGGATCGGATGAGACACATCATAATCTTAAGCAGTTATACCAATGGCCTAACATGGAAGCAGGCATCCCTACCTATGTCAGCAAATGCTTGACATGTTTAAAGATAAGGGACGATTACCAGAGACATCCGGTTTACTGGTACAACCAAAAATACCTCATTGGAAATGGGATGATATAGCCATG
This sequence comes from Tanacetum coccineum, assembly GCA_026074375.1. Classification (NCBI taxonomy): domain Eukaryota; kingdom Viridiplantae; phylum Streptophyta; class Magnoliopsida; order Asterales; family Asteraceae; genus Tanacetum; species Tanacetum coccineum. Next base: position 27,515 of record BQNB010039942.1, read on the forward strand.
GATTTTATCCCAAGGCTACCAAAGATAACAAGCAATTACGACACGACGTAGGTAATCGTGGTCATCAAAAGGATTACACTAACGCGAGACACAAGCCCTTAGAGTTCCAAGTTGGAGATATGGTCATGCTGAAGGTGTCCCCTTGGAAAGGAGTGATACATTTCGGCAAACGTGGAAAGTTGAACCCTCATTATATTGGACCATTCAAGTTTCTTGCTAAAGTTGGGACGGTTGCCTACCAACTTGAACTTCCAGAATAGCTAAACCGAGTTCACAATACTATTTATGTTTCCAATCCAAAGAAGTGTTTCTTCGATGAACCGCTCATCATTTTGTTGGATGAAATTCTGATTGATGACAAGCTAAACTTCATCGAAAAACCGATATAAATCATGGATCGAGAAGTTAAACGTTTGAAACAAAGCCAAATCCTAATCATAAAAGTCCGTTGGAATTCAATGTGAGGTCATGAGTTTACTTGGGAGCGCGAAGACCAAATAAAGAAGAAGTATCCACATCTCTTCGCTAACCAAGAATCCACGTTTAATGCTACGTCTTGAGCTTTGCGGACAAAGCTTTTTTAATGGGGAAAGGATGTCACACCCCGTAAAAATTTATAAATCTCCATCGTTGACTTTTCGTATTTCAGTTTGACTTTATTGAATTTCGTATTAATTTTTCGTTTAACAGGGAAGTTATCCCGCGTATATTTAAGAATCGTACCGGACGCGTTTCAGCTTGTTATTTGATGTAGTCTTTCGGGATACATCACGTTTCTACTTTTCGGATTAATATTTGAAATTTCAGAATTTACTTTTAAGTATTTTCTACTTTTTAGTTTCGCGTAAATCGTGATTGTTAAAGTTAAAATATCAAAGCTTGAATAATATCTAGAGGAGTAGAAAATTATCTAGTGGGAAAGGCATTGGAAAAAATGGCAAAATACCCTTCCCCCTTCCCTTTGTTGTTCGTCCCTCACCCCCCCTTAGCCAACAAGGCTCCCCTTTTCTAGCTTGTTGGTCTCCAAATTGTACAAGTAATCCTTGGATTCTTTTTTTAAGATGGTCCTAGTTTCTAATCCTCTACTATGCACCTAGACATTTGAATTCCTATATAAACCATTCACCCAACTAAATTCTTTTTTAAAATGGTCCTAGGTTCTAATCCTCTCACTAAAAACATACACCAACTAAATTCTTTTTCTTCCTCTCTTCTTGTGGGTTTCGGCCGAGCATCAACACATACGCAAACACTTATAAATTATTTTGATCAAGGTTTATTCGGGGTTGATTTATATAGTTATTTGGGTATTTAGAACACTATTCGGGGTGTTCTTTATTCTTGATCATCTTTTAAGTCCTTCGTTCGTGTAAGTTTATCTTCTTCAAATAAAACGTGTACTTCCTTAATCCTTGTTGCATTTATAAGCTAGTTGTACGACTTGCTTTATAAAAAATCAAAGCTTTAAATTTACATAAACCCTAAAAAGGTCTATGAGTGGTTCAAAATTTATAAAAAAAGAAACAAAGCAAATATTATTTGTTATGTCGTGGTGGTACTTTTATAAAGAAATATTTCCTAAAAGCTTATTTGCTTATTTTTAGCTTATAAATAAGCCCGAATGGCTTATTTGGGCATATACATGCGTCGAACATAATAAAAAAACTATAAATGTTTGAACTTTATGTTTATTTGAGGATTGTCTTATTTTTTCAACTTATTTTCATAGCTTATTTGAGTGCTTATAAAGGATTAAGCTTGTTGGACTTAATAAATAAGCCCGTATGAGCTTATTTGCCTTTCATAGGCCTCGACCCAACAACCAAGCCCAAACCGTGGCTTAAAGCCCACGGCTCGGCTTATTGGTTGGCTTATTTCGGCTTATTATTTGCTTATTATTTTACTTGTCGGACTAGTTTGAGTAATATTATATTGTGAATCATTCGTTTAGGCTTATTGGGCCTAAAAGCCCAATAAGGGTCTGTTGGACTTTCGGCTTATTTTGATAAGGGCTTATTACTTATTTTGAACTTATAAATTGAACTTATGAATATCGTAACTTGAATATTTATAAAACCTATATTTATTTTAAACGTTTTGATCATATGGACTTAAAGTGGTGTTTAGACCGTGGAAACTAGTTTTGGATATAACGTAGAGATTTGCCGTTTTGTGAAATGTGGAATATATTTGAAAGTGTTTCGAATAAAAGTCTATGCCTTTGGAAAACGGATATATATGAACGGGTCATGCTGAATTTTCATACAAACTTTATACTTAGAAATATTTTATCAAAACTAATTTTTGTAAAACTCGACAAAAGGACGGAAATATATTATTTAAAAATAATTATTTATACTTAGATTTGATGAACAAACAAAAATACATATTTACATATCAATTTTCAAATATTTTCTTTAATATCGACAAAAAGACGAAATAATAAATATTATTATTTTAATACCCGACTAAAAGACGAAAAATATAATTTAATAAAATTTTAATAAATATAAAATTTCTATTACTTACTACTTAAATTAATAACAAGAAAAAACAATAATATTAAAGATATTTTAATTACTATTTTGGGTTACCGGGTAAAATGCTGAAACTTAATTACTTTTGTTATTTTTCTATTATACCTTGCGTATTATGCTAATTATCGTGATACGTTTTATTGAGTCAAAACCACTATAACTACCACACAACTAACGTTAATAAAACCTCTTTCGTAATAACCGTACAACTACTTTCTAAAACTCATATACATCTACATAGTTTCACTTCGCACCAATTCTGAACCAAACCGTTTATTATTAGGTCGAGACCTAGCACAGTTGTGTATCCCAGCTGCTTTACTTCATCGTTTACTGTGAGTTCATAGCCCCACATTTTACTTGTTTTATATATACTTATAACTTTTGGGGTAAGAAGCATGCTCATTTACAAACTCTTTTACATTACTGATTTCAAACTCATTTATATGTTGATTGCAAACTCGTTACATGATTGATATCACACTCGTTTTACTTATGAATATAAGTACTTTAAGCTTTTACGAAAACGTTGATTTCTTTTACTATGTACACAAGTACTCTACTTTACTCTTGCATGTTACGTGTTGCCTAAGTAGCGATAACCCACCATGCCCCATTATCATGAATCGTTAATTACCTGTGTAAGCGCGAGTGTTATAAATAGATCTATTTAGGATGACCTCCCCATTCGGGTAAGTAGCGCTTACTAGTTCGAGAGCCTAGCTAACGAACGTATATCATGTTGGAATTTGGATGTTTGGGGTTGAACATTCACTTGATCACTTAATTACTATCTTAATATGTCTGAAATTGATTGGCATACAAACTGTCGTAGCCTCGGTGTCATGAGCTTAGTGCAACGTAAATACTTTTGACAGATATTGTATGTGTTACAATAGTCATACGTTTTGAAATCTTGTGGTCTACACTACTTTTGTTGAACGTTTTCAAATACTAAACACTTTTCATAATACTGTGAGTGAAGCAGTATCCACTAAACGTTATTTATTCTTGTAAATACTTTACTTAAACCTATGAATTCACCAACTTTATGTTGACCGTTTTAAGCATGTTTTTCTCAGGTGCTTAGCTTTGGACTTCTATGATGTGCTATGTGGAGTCTACGTGCAATATGATACCATTCATCAAGACTTTATTTATCCTTCATACTCGTTGACTTTTGAAAACTTAATTATGCTTCCGCAATGTTTTAAATTTCATTTGAAATCTTGTAAGAGTTATCTATTTTTAATATTTGCAACGAGTTATGATTTTCAAAACGTCCATTAGTGGTCGTTCTCTCATACTTTGTGTAATGTATATTATGACGTCACGCCCTCAGACACCTTTTCCGATTAGACCCTATTTGGGGGTGTGACAACTTTCTCCCCCTCAAACAAACACCCGTATTCTATTTAAAGATCTATTGTATTTGTTCGAGTGGTCGAATTTTTTTGAAAATCATTTAGTGATGTCGAAAACTGATTCTGATTTGATTAGAAAACTTTTTCAAATGATTAACCCGAACATGATTTGTAAAATCAATATTTTTGAGAATATTGTTTGGGTTATAGAAGATTTCTCTTCTTTTGAAAAATAAACGCACTGAAACGTACACTTATGTTATCAAGAAGGCACAGGTTGTGTAGCAAAGTATACACAAGCCTTTTACATGAACATAAAGTAGTTCATGCCTGAGAAACTGAATTCCCGTTAAGAGGTCAAGTTATCTTTTTGGCGATATACTTTCCTTTTAGATTAAAACCTGGTTGCAGTCTGAAATAACTGCAAACCATTGACATGTTTTGAAAACATTTGAAACTGATGTTCGAACTTTATTTAATGACATTTCTAAGGCCGTAAATATTATTGATTCCAGAAGACATGTCAAGAAAACATATTTTTTTATATTTTTCTATTTGATTTTTTGGTTTTATATTTTTTGTAATTTCTTTTTGTAAATTTTTTATAAAAATGAAAAATCTTTTTGTGTTTTCATGATTTTATATATTTACACAGGATACAAGAAGAGATACCACAATTAATCTTCTTCTTCTTATGCTAGTCTTTTGACAGAGTAGAGCTCAACCAGACCGTTTTTCACCAAATGGTATCAGATGTCCATGTGCATCAAAGTAGTACCATATGACATGGGTTTGTAGTTGACTTCTTGTCGAAACAGGCCGAGAAGGATTGCCAATGACATTGTCGAATGGGTGATCCTTTGACCACTTTATGAGATTATCAAACAATTGGTTGAGTTGATGCAAATTTGATGGAATGACACCCTATGACGATGATTCTTCATAACTCGGATAAGGGGTGCATTATCAAATTCTGCACTTTGAATTCCTTGAATTTGTTATGCAACACCTTGATGAATGATTGGAGCTTGAATTTCATGAGTTGTTGGTGAAGTACTAACAGATGGTGCATCTTGATCAATTGTGGTTGATGAAGGTGTACCGGTTGTATCGGCAGGTAATGGTGTAGCAGCAGGAAGCACAGGAGATACAACACTTGATGGAGGCGAAAAGTATTCATCAAACAATGGTTGAAACAAGATATCTAAGTCTTTCTTGGAAGGTGGAACATTTTGTGTTGAATAAGAAGGGTTTTGTACGAGTCCTGAACTGATATATCCAGGAGTCAAAAGTTGAGGCGTGGGTCCTGAACCAAATTGTTCAGAAGCCATTGCGACCATTTGAAGAAATCAATCAACGTATTTTATTCACTATTCCCCCTTTTAAAAATTGCATATGTGGTTGTCATTTTTGATAGAACAAGTGAATTAAAATACAAGCTAATGTACATTGATCCACTTGTTGACCGAACGAGAATGGGAGAATAAAAAATTTGTTGATGAGAATGGTCAAAAACAAGAATGATTTCTCTTCTTTTGAAGATAAAGCGCACTGAAGCATACACATAAAACCCCGTATTTAAGGTCACTACTTAATCTGAATTTATTATTAATTCCTAAATTTTAAATAATTTATTTTATTATCCTAATTGATTTTTATTAAAATCGTCAATTTTAAAACCCTCGCGAAACGTACAATTTATTTTATCCGTTTTATAATCGAGAAATCAACGACTCCGTATTCGGGCTTCGATTGCCTAATTATTTTTGTTTTTATATATTATTCATCTTTCTCGTGTTTTAAATTACACCCGAGACGAAAACCATGATTTAGGAAAAAGTATCGGACTAGAATAGATAATTGGGCCTAGAAACAAAGTGGTAAATAGATTTAGCAAACAAAATCCCAACCAAGCCCACCCCAAAGGAGGGGGCCGGTTTCTAGACCCAAACATACACACCCTTTATTTTTTTTAAAAGCAACTAATAAATATCCTATAAATAAAACCCTTTTTTCTCTTTTTCTATATAAGCCAAAACAAAACACATACATAAACACAATACAACGTTCAAGAAAATAAAACCATTTGTATTCCCCTCTTTTCTCTCCACTGTTCGACGGCAACAACACCAAAACCACCACCATCTCCCTCAAAACTTTATAAAATCCCTTCCTTATTACTCCAAAACAATTATAAACCTAACCCTAATCCTCTCCCAACTATAGAATCAACCATGCATGTATTTTGAGAAGATTGGTTTTGGAGGTTTTAAGTTTTTAGGGTATTGATTTGGATTAAAGACTATAAGAACTACAAGGGATGAACTAGGAGTGTTTGTGAGCAAGATTGGAATAGAAAAAGCTAGGGTTTCCTTTGGTTTGGTCTTGGTGATTTCGGCAGCCAACACAACACCCCTTAGGGTTTGTGTTTGATCTCTTAAATCGCTCCATTGTAAGTTAAAAATATGCTTCCTTAAACTTCCTTTTTATTGTTTTGATTTTTATAGTAAGTGCATGTTCTTGATTTTTGATTTTATTGAACATGCAAGTAATTTTTATGATTGATCTTAGTTAGTTAGTGTAAGTGAAGTGTAATGGATTGGAGGTATGTTACATTGATGTATCTTGGCCTTATGATGGGTCAATTGATGATTTGGAAGTGTTTAGATTGAGATTAGAGGTAGATTTAGGGACTATTTCCAGGTCAGTAGCAAAACGTGAGGTATTCTCAACATTTTTGGCTTAGGGTCTGTGAATAAATTACAAGGTTGGATGGATATAAGTCTTAGGTACATGTTACGAATTGAACGCTCTTGTATCGATTTCGGATGAAGGAGATATGGTTTTTTTACGGAAGAAGGTCAAATCTGGAGCGGCTGTTGGAAAACTTGTTTTGCTCCAGGTTTTTTTACAGTGAGTTAAGGTTTTAAAACATGGCTAAACACTAGACATCATAAGCTTTCATCTCTCTTTGGATTCAACTTAATAGATATTATAGAATAGGATTTATGGCCGAAACCGTAAATGATAGAAATTCAGTCAACTTTCTGTTTTGAGTCATGGTTAGTAAAAACTCATTTCCCGTGGATTGGTAAATGGTTCGATTGATTGGATTAATGTTCTAGAAACTAGACTTAAGTATCTTTCCAGGGGTGAAAACCCCATCCTTGTATCTTTTATAGGTTAAGAGATACGATGGTGTAAAGATGACTAAAATTCAGTAACATGGTTTTTACGTCTTTTCTTGAGAAATAAAAGTGTGAACACATGGTAATGAGATACGAATCTTTAAGCGAAACTTAGTAGACACTCAATTGAGTATAAGTAAAGGTTATGTACCAAATTGGAGATAAAAATGCCTTGGTTAAGTCTTGGTGCAATGCCGTTCATGTTTTGGATTTTGACTAGTATTATATAACTATTTTACTATAATGATTTCATTTATAATTCTAAGTCGCGACTTGATTTATAGGTCTCGGTTAATTGTTAGAGTCTTCTATCTCGTTGATTTCTCATTTGATCTTGTACTCACGTTGAGTTCATAGCCTCGCCTTTACTACTTTACTTGTTTTCTTGAAAACCCGCGAGGGAGATACATGCTTGTTTTTTATAAAATTGAACACAAATTGTTTTCCTGTTTACTGGACCCGAATGTATGATTAATGCTTGAGTACCTATTGCTAAATTCCCCCAATATATCGTGAACTATAACTACCTGTGATGGGTGGACGCTAAGATAATAAATAGTACTATGGGGTGACTCCCTGTCCGGGGTTTGTATCTTTTTGGAACACCCACTTTCAACGGATATATTATTCTGAGAACTACAGGTATATAGCAATAATACCTAATCCGTTTGGGGCAACATAATTTATTCTCGTCAAAGGGGTCGGATGTCACGAGCTCAATGCATTATTAATTAAAACTTGTTTGATCCACAAGTTTTCCATGATTTAAATATTTGTGTTCTAAATCTTTATGCTTAATTAAACCTATGAATTTCACTCAACGTTTCGTTGACTTTTTAGCATGTTTATCTCAGGTAATCAGGGCTAAGGACTTGGAGCTTGGGATGAGGAGGAAATTGCGCTTAAGAATGATTTTTGTTAAAACAAATGATTTCCATTCCTCAAAAACAATGTTTTTATATTTGGTTGAACACTTGTACCTTGTTAGACTTATGTTGGGACAACGCTTGCACTCTGAACTTTCTAATGGAATGGAATATGTTTTATAACGTCTCTTTTCGAGTCGTTCCCTATAATTTATTGACTATTGTACTTATTATTAACACTCCCTTGTTGGTCCCGAATCTTGATTTAAATTGGGGGTGTTAAAGGAGTGGGGCCTGAAGTTTTGTCTGCAGATGCCATTGTTCTTATTCATTAGATCTGAATTCCTTGAACCTATGGTTTCTGAGATATCGGCCTTTTCAGCAACTAAACTCTGAGTCTTTCCTTTTTAGGATTGAAAGATATACCTACACTTAAGTTAAGAGTACATACACTGACATTAAGAGTTTGTTCGCATTCATATGGGTTAGTGATATCTTCATTTAAACCAGCTGGTGGTTCATTGTCAACCTTGGTTGTGCTAGAGGTGAATATCTTTCCAGTTGGAACCCACCTAAGACCAACAGTGTTGAAAATTCTACCCGTGGGTTTCCACCTAAGACAAGATCTAGGAGTGTGTTTTTCTCATGCCTAGGGGAATACTTATTGGGAGAAAGCCTATATCCTTTATAGATCCATCTTTTAGGTTTGTTAACATTACTTATCTTTTCTATGGGTTTGATACTGTTTCAAGTCTTAGGGGATTGAACCTTAGCACAAGAATTCACGTCTTTCAGGAATTTTGTTATACAATCATCATGATTTGCATTAAAGACACATTTTTAACAAGTCGAGCAAACAAAGTGTTTGGAGTCTGAAAAGGAACTAGAATTCCTAGAGTGATCTACTAGTGGCACACTATTTGACATTACACCACTACTCTTAGATACATGCAAAATCCTAGATGTTTGATTGTTGCTCCTAGGTTTTTGTTTGCTACCATTAGTAGTGTTTTATGGACTAGTAGTATGCATCATACTAGATTTTGAATTCCTATTTCTTTCTTGTGTCTTTTTCTTAGCTTCCTCTAGATAGTGATTATGAGCCATATCATTTAAACCATACGATTCTTCTTGACTATTCCTAGACGAGCCAGGTGAAATCATGTGATGAGGTTTTGCAAACACATATTCTCGAACTTTAGGCAAATAATGATGAGTGACTAGTTTTGACAAAACGTTATTCATATTAACTTAGGAGGCAAACCGTGGTTTTGAAAAGTTAGGTCGTTTAGATTTAAACATATTCGGTTGTCTAACAACTGATTGGTTTCTGGGTGGTTGTAAAACCGGTTTTCCCAAGATTGATGGTTTTGCAAACTTAGTATCCAAGTTATTTCATTTTAACCTTCTTTATTCATTTTTCAATGTTATATTCGCAAAAACCTTTTCTTGAATCTAAGCTTTTAAATTAGCATTTTCAACAGTGTTACTATTTATTTGAGCAATCAGTGAGTCATTATGGTCTTTCGTCTGAACTCATGTCTTTTGGATAGAATCATAAAGATCGTTGTAAGTCTGTTTCAAATGCTCATTTTTCTTATTTAACTACTCATTTTCTGCAAGTAATTTAGCCACACTATGTTCCAATTCGATGTTAATTGTTTCAAGTACATATTTTTCCATTTTAATTTTGGCTTTATTACTTGTTTCATTCAAAACTTGACCATGTTGCCCGAATTTTAAAGCTTGATTTTGGTATTTAAGTTCCAGATTCACACAATGTGCTTCTATTATTGAAAAATCTTTTTGAAATTGGGCAACGGTCTTTTTGAGAGAAATATTCTTAGACTCGAGAGATTGGTATGATTGTTTACTTATGTTAGGTTGAGTTATATTTTTTAAATCAAGAGTGGTATTGCTATCAACCTTTTCCAGCAGATATGTGTAATAAATAGGTTCAGATTGCTTAGTATGCTATTGTTCATTAGCAAGTACATTATGTTAAGAAGTCAATTGTACCTCAGCTAATGGCTCTTGGTCATTTACTAGTCTGATATCTGCATCTACAACATGTGTGGTATCATTCCCTAATCTGCTGCTTGTATGCTGCTTGTCTATCTCTGTCCTACTGCTTTTTGTAACAACCAACCCAACATTTAATGCTTTACCTATTACGACCTTTCCTTCTTGCATCTACATCTGAGTTTCATTCACTAATTTACTGAGTGCATTCTCTGAGTTGTTATTTTCTAACTCTATCCCACTGCTTTCCATGACAACCAAATTGTCATCCACTGCTTGAACCGGATTAGTTTGAACATCTTTTGACTGCAGCTTGAAACTTTTATCAATTTCATGTTCATGAAGTATCTCTTCATTTAATTATTTTCCAGTCTTCTTTAGTGCATTAACTTCATTTTCTTTCATCCATAATTCACCGTATTTAATTACACTTTTATCAATGAAATCTTCAAGTATGTCCAAGCTCTTGAGTTCGTCACATTTGTAGGTTTCAGGTTTGCAATACATGTAATCTTTAAAATCTTGTTGCAAACATTGATGTAGATGATCCGAAGAATTTACCCTTTGTGATGCAAAAAATTCTTCGAACTGTGTTCCTAGTACTTCAAGACAATTCTTTGCATTAACCTCATGAAGATTCTCTCTTTCAAATTGTAGCCTTAACTGATCCAAATTATAGAACATCTTCAATCTGAAAGTCGGATGCTCTTCACCTAAGAATGTGCGAAATGCAGGTTTAATTGCATCAACATCATGAGACAAATTGTTGTGATAGAGATCACTAAGACGTATCTACAGCTGTTTAAACCATGTCATGCATATGGAGTGCAATTGTTTTACAACCAGTTGCGTCTGTTGCAGCTCTCTCTCTTGTGAATTTGAATTTGAGGATTCCATTGAAATTCAATGTGTGAAATAAAATTAAGGATCTTAAGTAGATTAAGTAATATGTTGTAGTTTGTTATTCGAAAAAAAAAATCGTTGTTTTAATTTAAGTACTTGAACTTAATAAACGATTATTAGAAAACTTGAAATTAGGACTAACGGTGAAAATGATTAAAACTAAATGGGTAAAATTGAAAAAAAGTTGTAAAACTAAAGTAAAAATTGAAAATGTTTTAAAATGAAAGTCTAAAAGTAGAAATGATTGAAAATAAAAGGTTAAAAATAAAAGTGTTTGAAAGCTTAAGGACTAATAGTAACAATATTAATTAACTAAGGCTAAAAATTAAACTTTGTGAAAATAAAGGGTTAAAATGAAACCTTTTGAAAGATTAAGGTTAAAAATATAAAATAAAAAAACAACTTGAAATTTATATGAACCTACCATAATTGATATGAACCTTTGCTTAATTAAACTCTTTCAAAACTTATCTAAACCCTTTTAAATTAATAAACCCTTTTTCATTTTAACCTACCATTGCTTTTTGAACCTTTCTATTTGTATAAATAATTGAAGTGTACGTATGCATGAATATATATATATATGCTGCTTCTTCTTCTTACTTGAGACTGTTCACGCAGGGTTAGTTTATCGAAATTGTTTCGTAATGAATCAACAAAAACAAAGCACGTTACGATGATCGTGGAAGGATCACGATTCTAATGGTATATGCTATAAGACCCGCGAACGACGAAACTCGAAATCGAAAAACCCGAAACAAGTTGAAACTAGAACGTGTACCCTTTAAATCTTGTCAGCTTAATCTAAAAATGAATCATTTAACATGTTTCTCACAATGAAGCATTTAACATGTTTCGCACAGTGAAGTAATGTTTCGCACAGTAAGTGTTTGTAATGTTTCGCACAGTTACATAAATTTGTGCAGAGTTTTGTTTCGCTAGAATGTCATATTTCGCAAGAATAAGTAACCCATGTTTACATAAATCGCACAATCTGTTTATAACATGTTTTGCACAACCTGGTTCAACATATTTCGCTTAACATATTTCGCACAAATAAAAGATGTCATATTTCATTGGTACTTGTCGTTTCTTGTCATTTTGCCAAAAACGCGTGAACAAGAAAAGAGCACACAAAAGCTTTAATAAGCTCTTAATAAGCTGTCTTTATAAAGGAATAAGGTATGGAAAATAACTACTTTTAAGCTACAAACGATTTTGTTAAGACAGTTTTAAGCTTTTATAGTTATTTAATAAGCAAAAACACTAAAAACTTGAAAAATAAGCGGAGACGCAATAAGCTTTAAAAAGCTTTTATAAGCTGTTTGAAGACTAATAAGCCACGAGAAGACACACTTAATAATCTGGAAAGGTTTAAACTCAGAAAGTACACAATCTGTTTAAAGAAAAAGGCTAAAAACAAAAAAAACTAGAAAATAAGTCGAGTCTTTTGAGCTACAAATAAGCTTGTAATAAGCTGTAACTAACTTTTTAGGCCACAAATATGTTCTGATATAAAGCTAGGACCAATTTGCTACTAAAAAGTTAAAAGCTTTTTGGTTTTTGATGAGAGAAAAAAAATGACAAAATAATGGAAAAATAAGTCGTAACCTATTGTTTGACGCAAATAAACCACAAAAAAAAACTTTAGAAATTAAACCACGCTCTAACAAAATATGCAGCCCATATGTTGAATCTGACAATCAGCCTAATAAAAGTGTGTCTCCTTACATTTGGAAGATATGAGCAATGAAAGAAAGGAAAAAAATAAGCTTAATAACGAAATAAGTTCAACAACCACAAACACAATCACAACCTACTCCTTGGCTCGTGATACCAATGGTAGGTTCCTAATTTATTTTAAACACACACCAATACTTGTATTTCTAGAGAGGGAAAAAAATATGTTTAGAGAGAGAAAGTAAAAGGGAGAACACACTAAAAACACACACAAGAAAAATGAGAAAATGTATTCAACCAACACCCTCTCCATGTGTGGAGAGGGTTAATATACCTTACATACGATGACTACGAGCTATTTACTTAAGTATATGGAGTGACCAATCCTTTTTCTAGATTCCTAACATAACCTATTCAAACCCAAAAAAGATGTTAAAAGGAAAATCTTTGCTTATTGAGCATTTAAGTGCCGTTTGAAATATCCTTTCAATGTTAGTTTCTCCTACATATACGAATTAACAAAGAAATAATCAAAATTTATACGCGACATATAAAACTGGTAAATACGACAACATACGAAACCACATAAGAGACTTTAAAGTATATTATAGAGCGCTTAAAATATAGATATAATAAAGGTACACAATCAACACTAATAACCACATATTAGAGTTCAAAGAAATGCTACTGAGAAAGGAAAAACTGTGCTCACCAACAACATATAGGCATCATTTCGAGTATTTTGTCGGTGTCACTTTCTCCTGTATACATAAACGAAGAACGATATAAGAAGAAATATTTGCCAACAAACAACATTACATTACAGAGCAGCAACCCATAGACTAAAAAGGCACAACAAACTACAAAACAATATGCGCGTTAATCTACAAACTTACCACATAAAACGTACACCAATAAATTAAAGAATTAAACGATTTAAGCTAATTTCTTATTAGAAACGGAAAGGTTTACTCGCCGAGTATGCAAGTATTATCTCAAGTATCTTCTCGGTGTCATTTTGTCATGCGTATACAAAAGAAAAAATATTTAACAACGAATTTCTGCTAACAAACAACAATACATCACTAGGCCAAAACCAAAAGACAAAAAATACAATAACAAATAATCAAAAACACAAACAAAATGCACAAATGAACACATTTTCAGCTGACCTTATGTTTCAGAGCCCGAGCCCAAGCTTGGTCTACCAACAAAATCTACAAAAACCACTTCATGAAACTTGCAAATTAGAAAACCCACTTACTAAGACTTTAGAAATCATATGCATCGATGTCCACTTACATGTAACATATAAAATAAGAACTTATCAACATATTCTATAAAATGTATACAATGAATAGACATAACCACATATCAGAATCTAAAACATTCGCGCTAAGAAAAACTAATCCAAAATACTCATAAGAAAATTTAAACTAACATAAACACTATCCACTAATTCAATAATAACATGCAAATTAAAAAAAGAAAAAAAAAACTTATGAAATGCTTACCATTCATGTGACAATCAAAGATCCTTAAAACCACTAAACAATCACGACTCCTTCTATTTGTTGATGTTGTGAACTAAAGATTGATATCCTGAAAAGAAAAATGTGGAAGGATTAGGGTTTGTGCTTGTGTGTGTTTAATGATTTTGTTGCTTTCAATAATCAAGAAGGAGAGTGTTGAGTACACCTCCACTAACAAAGAGTATCGAGTACACTTCTAGCCATCACATAGTTTGTAACAAAACTGAGCCATGGAGATAGTAGCATAGACACGAAAGCAGGCAAGCAGACAGCCCAAGAAGAAAATTATCCCAACTAATGACACATTAATGCAAAACGCCCTCACTTAAGGCTAGACGGTATGGTGGTGACTTTGGCCAAACTCACCTAGGTGAGTCCCCCATTAGCATGGTGAGTTTGACAATTTTTTGGAGTCATTCGGTCAGAAACTCACATATGTGAGTTGTGATAATGGTGGGCCCTCTCATTTTTTAATAAATATATTTTATTTTGTTGTGAGTGTGTGGGTATTTAGTGGGTTGTATTTTATATAAAATATGTATTTTAATAAAAGGTGAGTTTTAGTGGTGAAGTGAGTTCTTATTACGGTTGAAAGGTGAGTTGTAAGGTGGGTTTTATTTAAAGAGAGAAAGTTGATGTGGCGTTGACGTGTCAGGTGAGTTTATCACCACCATACCATCCGGCCTAAGGAAAAACAACCTCAATTAATTGCAATACGACGTCATTCACACGCCTAATGTATGATAGGTTAATGACCTGTTTTCAAAATAGCTAAAATCAAGCGATTTCTATGGAACAAATAAGGCATGTTTAGAGAATTTTTGATTATATTATTAGTGACAACTAACAAACTTCAATCAAGGATTTCAAAATCATGATTTTAGCTAAAATATATCATATTCTCTTTTGAAAATCATTTGCCAAAACCCTAATATGTAAAAATAAATAGACGTCTCATTTAATGATATATCACAAATCACTTTACATTAAAGATAGCAAAGGTACTAAAGATGCAGAAGTTTTCTTACTCCAAAGCTTCAAGTAGCAACATGAAGAACAAATCTCCAGGTTTTTTTCGATGTAAACGTATTCAATTTTTTATGAGTTAAACGTATATGTTTGAAGCTGATTATGTGTTTTTTGGACATGTTTCTCAGTCCAAAGCTTCAAGTAGAAGCATGAAGAACAACTCTCCAGGTTTATTTCAATAATCTAAACGTTTTAAATTTTATTTTTATGATTTAAAAGTATATGTTTCAAGGTGATTTTGTGTTTTGTTGACATGTTACTATTCGGTCCATGTTTATTATATGTTCTTATATTTCTCAGCCGTAATGATCGCATGCAAACTTTCATCTTCAATGTATTTATATGTATTACTATTTTTTATGATTACATGTTGTTTACTTGTGATCACAGTTTGTATACAAATCGAATATGGTTTGTATACAAATCGAATAGTGTTTAACATAAAGATTAGTTCAACAGGTATATGATTGGATATTTGTTGATTTTGTGATCTAATATGTGTTCCTATATGTTGCATATTAAATTTGTAGACTATGACTTGGATATTTGATGAGTACTCAAAGTTTCATGGTTACTCACATGTTGTTGTCTTAGAAAGCCGATAGTAAGTATATAACATATCGATGTAGAGCACGTTGCTTGTAATTTGCACCTATAAATACTGTCTGCTGCACATATGAATTTTAACTTACATTTTATGATATTGGTCTTTTATCTACATAATATATAAAACACGTTTGACTAGTTAATTTAACTTAACATAATTTGAACACATTTAATTAATTTTTTGAAAGTTGAACCATTACCAAAATTACTTCAAAAATAATTATGACTGAAGTTGCAGCGCTTATAATATGAGGACATATATGACTATGAACCTGAATATGAAATTGGTGATGATTCTTTCGAGTGCTTGGACTATGATGAATTGCATTTAGCGTATCCTGCTAAGAAATCACCTAAGTGACATCGTTAGATTATCAAATGTTTTTTTTTTCATTTTTTTACCAATTATCAATCCCAAACAACAATATGTTCTTCTTTATATTCGAATAATTATGTTATATTTGTCATGATCTCATTATATAATCAACTTTAGAAAACATACGCATCCGAATTGAATTATAATTTGAGTGTTATACAATCAGAGATGTATCTTTAATATGATATGTTTGTCAAAAATATTAATTATGTAACAATGTTTTGTTGCAATATACAAAGAGTAAAAGGATCGATTTATTTATATCTTTTTTACTATTTCATTCATTTACATAGTTGTTGTGTTGATACTACATAATCTACTTTTTAAGTTAATCGTTAAATCTTAATAAAAATATTATTTTAGACCTAGCCCGCCCATCGTTTGCATATTTGTTGTCTTTATATTACATAATCTACTTTTTAAGTTAATCGTTAAATCTTAATCAAACAAGATAGATACATTTGCCCAAAAGCTGTTTTATGTTGAGTTTCCTAAACATTATGTTTGTCATGCTCCTAATGACTTTGTTGATTGGATTTTAGATATTGTAAATGGAAACATTTGCGGTAAGAATGATGGTGAGTCAGTGGTGGTAAGAATGTGTTTTATTGTGACAAGGACGTCGCTTACACAAACTCAACAACAAATATCATGTACAAAGAAGTTTTATTTCGTATATGAGTAATTTTTAACACTTCTAATTGTCATGCTTATAGAAATTAAATGAAAACTCTTTTTTATTTGAATTATTGTGTCTATATTCTACGTACTCTCAAAATTTGTCAAGTAATACTAAAACCTAGCCCGCCCATTGGGCGTGTTATGAAGCTAGTTAAATATATACCAAAAATTCGCAAACGCCTTGGTTGTAGTTGTTATTGTGTCGATGGGCTGGGTATTGATGAGGTGTAATTTTGTAGTGTTTTTATGGGTCATTTGGCCCTTAAATTAATACACTTTAAATCATTTATTGCCCAATTTTTTTTGAGTTTCAGGTACTTGGGAACGCAAATGGTGAAAGTGAACACGTTTTGAGCTCGAATGGATGAAGAACTGAAGAAAAAAGACAAAATTCGGGTTCGTGACGTGGTCATGAGAAGTGCCCATAAAGTGCAAAATCAGACATGCATTGTGACGACTTAGGTCCTGGAGACGGTCTTCGTAACGTCGTCACATATCCTAAGGGATTGTGACCACTCAACAAACGATGATTTCACACAATGGCGGTTGAAGATTTACCCTAAATTCGATGGCTAGGTGACGCCGTTACAACCCTCAAGCGATGCCATAACACCTTAAATATTATATTTACTTTGCATTGTATTCATTAGTTCATGTGGAACTTTTGGGCGCAAAACTCTAACCGATTTTAGAGTGTTTTTCAATGCTTGTTACCCCAAAAACTCATATGTATATATGAGATAAATTATTTATTTACTCATTCAAATATGTCTATCATTAGTTGCGTGATTATGTTGATTTCTTGTTCTTCAATTACTATGTTATGCTAGATTTAATTGTGTTTATTTAGGTTCGTATGGAATCTTGTGTTGTTTAATTGTTTTCTACTATTTTCTTGTTGGTGTTTATGATTATCAATTGCTTGTGAATTGATTAGGTATTCAATAGCAATAACGTGCGATAATCGTTTAGAGTCGGACTAAGAACCACATAAACCTTTGAATTTGCTTAGGTTATTGGCCTAGTTGAGTCGCCTAGGGTTCCTTGTAGATTTGTGTGACAATGTAAGTTAGATTGCTAACAATACAACTGGAAAATAGACAAGCATAATAGATAGGTTTTAGGAGCTTGACCAAGGCACTAGGCCTATTATTTATAGGTGTAGGGACTAGGACAAAGGCAACGACTGGACAAAGGCACTACACTAATATCATTATATCCTCCATATTCACCAGCTTGGCGTGACAGATTTAGTAGTGCACCCTACGTAAATACGTTAAAATCAAAACCTCCCTCAAAACCCTGATCGTTTACTTGCTTTCTAAAAAAATTTGAAATACCAAAAAGAATCATCACTAAATATAACAATCCGTAATTTTCATCAATGTAAATATCCATCTATTAAATTAAATGCAATGTAATATCCATCTATTATAAATATATCACCTTCTTACAGGAAATGTTTTTGCTTTATCTTAATATGCAACGTAACTTGCATCTCTAAAGTAAACGAGCTCACACAACCTCTATCAATGCCATCTATATCTATGTTTATATCATATAAACATCCTAATATGTCAAGTCTATATCTTAATATCATTTTTACTAAGTACAATATCAATTTAACGTACTTTTCAAAACGTTACTTCAAAACAGGCATTAAACGTTAACGTTTACATCAAAACCTTAATTACATGTAATGTATACATATAAAATGAAAGTACAAGCCTTTAAAGCACGTGTACAAGTATCAATGCACCACAGTTGAATATCTTTACCCTCCTGAATCAAGTTACAACTTTCTAAAGCATAATGTACAAATCAATAATGTAAGAAAGTCAAACTAGGTCATTTAAGCTCCTAAACCATGTTTAAACTTTACACAACTTTAACACAAGGTACAAGTACTCCCTACTTTCACTTTTAACTAAAAACTAAACCCTAAACCTAAAACTAAGCCCTAAACCTTAATCCTAAGCCCTAATCTCAGTCCTAACACTAATCCTAAACCTTAATCTACCCTTAATCCTAACCCTAATCCACATTTTAAAACCCTAAACCCTAACCCGAAAGAAAAACCAACCCGACACCATTTTCTTTCCATTTTGACCCATTTTACACCCAAGCTAGCAACCAAGCACCTCAAGCAAGCACCCTAGCACCTCTATGACATCACCAAGCAAGCAACCAAGTAGCTTACAAGCACCTTGATCACCTCCTTGTTTCCATTTTAGTCGTGGCCTCCAAACACCTTTCCAACACTTCATGGCTAGTTTCTAGCTTATAATACTCATCCTACTAGCCCCTCTTAGTTACCTTAACTAGCCTAGACACTTATCAATCCCTTAGATAACAAGAAAACTTAAGAACTAAGGGTTTTGAGCCTATAAATACACGAACCAAGCAACCTTTTCATTTCATCCTACACATCTCATCTCACACCCTCAAATAGAATTCTAAATCTTTCATAGCAGCAATAGAAGATCAAGAGAAGTCCCTAAGCTCATAATAGAAGCCAAGAAGCATGAAAAATGAAGCCTTGAAATCGTTACTAGGCTTACGAACCCGAAAACCCCATTTCGACCCATTTTAGCTCAAGTAAGCCTAAGATCTTGTTCCATAAGCTTATATTCTGTACAATAATGTTCATAATACTCTTAAGATCATATATGAACTCTTGTTTGAAGCTTTGAATCCTCAAACCCATGTGTTTTTGATAAAAACCCTAAAAATGACCCGTTTTGATTTTCTAGCTAACAGATTCTTTTTCTAAACTTTCGTTACATTAAAACTTCTTATTTTAGCTTATACTAATAAGCTATAACCTTCAAATATCATTTGGAATCCTAAAATAAGCTTGCATGCCATTTTGGACTTGTTTTGCAAAAGTATTCCATGCAAGGGGGTATATATCGTAACTTTTTGAAATTTATAACTAAAGGGGCTAAAAATGTCATTATTCTAAACCAAGGGTATATATCGCCATTTTTGAAAACTTAAAAATATAAAATATAATATTTTTATATAAATTATAAAAATATATATAAATATTATAAAACTCGATTTTATTGAAATTCGATACATTTATCGTTATTGATCATCGATCGACGCTTTATAAATCAATTATGTTATATAATTAACGTAATTTATCATCAACTAACTTTTGAAGAAACTTAAAACTAGAATGTATCACATTATTAGGGAGCTTCATGTGAGAGGTTTCATTTGGGTATACGTTTTGACGAGTTTGCTGGATTTACGATTTAAAGTATCCTGGCTCCTCAAACGTTTACTACATAACCTCTGAATTATGATAGCCCGAACAGTGATACAATATTTCCATAATACTTCAATCAAAATGTTATTACAATCTTTATGACATAAAATCTTAAAACATATCCAATCAAACTAAGACTTGACATATTACCCAGGTTGTGTGATGAAG